>JAEIIJ010003907.1:0-16694 GCA_018904815.1 Drosophila ogumai
CGTAATAACCGGACGGACGCTATAAGCGGAGTCGTTATAGCCGGATTCTACTGTATTATATTACTATTGCTTAGATTATTTAAAAACTGATTTCGTTTCAAGAAATACAGAAGCAAGAAAGTTGGCATTCTTACAAGTAAGTTAAAGCAGAATGAGAATATCATATTCTCTGCTGTTGATCTTCTTTTTCTTTTATTATTATTAATTTTGCAGAGTGCAGAGCGTGGATGTAAGCCGCGAAAGCTGTTTTCCAATTCAATTGTCCCATGCCCCCAGACTGCCAAATCCACTCATGGCCAAGACAAAGGGAATTTGTGTCAAAAGAAGAGCCAACCGACCGGGGCCAAATGGGGGCCAGCAGCAGCAGCAGCAAAAACTCATTAACATATAAAGTAGCCGCGAGAATTGCGCAGACAAATCTGGTAACTAATTACGCAACAGACGTCCAGTGCCAGTGGATGGGATCCTGACATGGCTCATAAGGCGCAGTGCCTCGGAGTGGTGGGGGGGGAACTTAAGCCAAACTGCACTTGAGCCACTGAAATGTTTATTCGCCCTTTGCGCACTTCTCCATCCAGTTGGTCAGAAGAAGGGCTCAGTGCGAGGCTTAGCAAGTAATTAGCAGCTCATCTCCTCCCTTTCCACGATTTTAAGCTTGAGATAGTGCCACGAGAATTTAAAGATAAGTCGGAGAAAGCTTCAATTACTTGGAGCGACCTTTTGTTTCACAAAAGCTTTAAACTAATTACTTTTAATTTAAGCTTAGTCACAACATCTGGTGATATGTTCACCAAATGAAGGAAAAGTAGCTAACTAAATTGAAACTAATTTTATTTATTTATTATAATAATTTTCACCCTTAGCCCAGTATCTTAGCATAAATATAAGATTGTTTTTAACTGAAAATTCAGTTGATGTTTGGTTTGAATTAATTATTTTTTGCAATGCCTACAGTTTGGACAGCTAAGTACTATATTAAGAGCTGTTGGCGGCATCCTTTTGCAGCGCATTCTCGTCTTGTTGTTTGCTCAAAACAAATTACAAGCTGAGTGAGAGAAATTAATGAACTTTAAGCCAGGGCAGCACAGCAACTAAGTGCGTGAGCAATTGTCTTTTGCCAGCAACTCGACTCTACCTCTGGAACGGAACGGAACGGAACGAGAGGTTGAGTGTGCTGTATGCTTGGCATATTTACGCCAACTTTAGTTATTTGAATTACGTGACTTCAGCAACAGTTCCATGACTGACTCGCACACACACACACACAAAGCTTAAACTTTGTGCAATTTTTTAAGCACACACTACTTACTTTACTCACCCGTACTTACTATCTTCGTCTGTTGATTACAGATGCATGTACCATACACGAAAAAATAATATTGGAAAAGGGAATCCGTACGAAGGGGCGCATTCCCTTCGAAGGGGACTCATAAATATGCATTTTCCAGAGATTTTAAATCATGGCATTAAAGTCAGCACGGAGTGATTGCTAACAAGCATATTTTTGGGGATTTTAAAAAAGTGATCTAAGTCCACTCAATTAATTAATAATGAAATACAAAGTTTTCTTACATATTAATGTTATTTAAACCAAAAACTTTTAGAGTTTCCTTTTATGCAGCAAACTTTTTGGCCGCACTTTTGGAGATTTGAAATCTCCTTCCATGGTGCTGATCTTGCTTAGCTTTCTCTAAATCTGCTCTGGTATTGAATATATTCCCTAGAAAGTGTATCAAGTCCTTAGTCTTGATTATTACACTTCTTCCACCGCCATCTCCGTTTTGGCCCCTTTGTTGTTATTGCCATTTTTGGCTTCGAGTTTCTAGCCTTAAGCCAAATAAGTGTTTTAGCCGTCATGCAGGAGATAGGAGAAGGCGAACGAGACATGAGGCGGGTGGTAGGGGGAGCAGAAGAGAGGAACCGGATGTTGCCACGACAGCTGCAGGAAACTCTAACTCACTTACACAAACAGCCAAAGCGCGCACCTTTCGTGTGCGTGTACATGTGAGTATGTGTGTGTGTGTGTGAGTGTCTGGCCACGTTTGTGTCTGTGAATTGTTGAAAGTTAGCAATAGATTTTTAACGGAAGTTGCACATGTGCGCACGTGTTGCCCCCCGAAAATTTCTTTTGCTCCCACAAAGACCACACACACACCTTCGCCCGTACACACACACACACACACATACACATATCTATGCCCCTTACCGAAAGCCCTCACTTAACCCGCTACCGTCGCCGCAGCAATTCATTCGTCTTCTGCCTTTCCTGCCCACCAAAAAATATTTGGCTTAACTCTTGGCACGTTGTAATTAAGGCTTTGTCTATGTGCATGTGTGTCCATGTGTGTGGGCGGGTGTCTGAGGGCGTTGGGCAGTGGGCGTGGCACATCATCATCATTCAAGCGCAGCAAGATTAGACCAACAGATTACTGCACGGTTATAAAAGGAGTGTATACAAAAAAATACCTAGAGATTTGAAATCACAATTTGAAGTCTTCTAATTTAACTTTAAAAATTATTCAATAAAATTCCTAGAGATTTGAAGTCTCATAAAATATTTAAAAATAAATCCCTAAAATTAAATCTTAAACAATGCTGTACAATGATTTTAAAATTGTTTGCCTACTCTTAGACATATAAAATAATAGAATTTTAACTCCTAATGATTTCTGTGGCACCCCCCAATATTTTTGGTTTATTAAATCATTTTCTAGACTTGCCAGGAGACAAAGTTTTCGCTCAGTGTGTATCTTCATCTTGTTGACTCGGATTCTCCGCGAAGTGATTCTTCTACTTCTGGCAGCGATTGCGTGTGCGCGTCTACTTAACGAAAATTTATGTTCCTACTGCCGCTGACATATTTACCACTTTAACACTGCTCTGCCGCCTGGATTTTGTATTTGGGACTTTGGATCTCGACCTCCGCCCCTGCCCCGCCCATCTTGCTGCGGTTAAGCCAATTATGAGGTTCGCAATCCTTATGCCCAAGCAAAGAGAGAGCGGAGCAGGAAAAAAATAATGGAAGCGTTTTCTTACTGCCGAATTTCCATTTCGCATTAAGATTCAAGGAGGGGGTGGGGGAAAGGGCTTTCTTTCTGGCCTTCTGCTGGTGACTTTCGGTGTAATTTAATGGAAAAATCGCTGAAGATCCTGTGTAATGCATAATGAATTCGAGCAGATGAGCATCGCAGCATTGCTCATACGCCTATTTGTCACTGCTGGAGGGGTGAGCGAGCTGCTTTCAGAGGTGGTATGAGCGGAGGGGGCGTGGTCGTCTGGTGTCTGCTGTTTGTGAGTTGTGCGACAGCCGGCGCCAACAGAATCTGTCGCATTCGCTGCCATTTGCGCCTCAATTAGTTCATAAACCTGACAGCGACACGAGCCACCTGGCGGCGAGCACTGGCACTTGTGCCTCTTCTACTCAAAATACCCTTTCGTTTGTGGGGTATATATATGTGTGAGTCATTGTGAAACAATAGAAATTAACTTAAAAATATAGATAAATATAAAAATTAATTTAAGAATGCATTAAGTATTTAAAAACATAAATTGTTGATATTTTGACTTAAAAAGTTTGCAAATTTCTTAATTTTAATAGTTCTTACTTGGCCAAAATTATTAATAAAAAAGTAAAAAGTATTTAAAATTCCGTATACTAGTTAAACTCTACTTTCTGGGACTGAAAACACATGTAGATGATTTGGACTTTGCCGGGCATTGTTTAACCTAAGGATTTATTATTATTTTGCATGTTTCTCGGCTTAGGAACTGCAATTGCAATGGCAAACTGCAGCAGTCAGGTAATAAAACACAGGTGGGCGTGCGTGCGCTTCTAAGTAAGCAATGCTTTGTGGATTGCCAAATTGCCGGAGAAATGTAATGAATGAGAGGGAGAGTGGGCAACTCCCTCGAGTCCCGTCCCGTCCAGTTCAGTTCATAAATAAATGCCTATTGTGCACATTTGATTCATGGATTAGGTCAGCAGATAGCCCGAAGAGAGATGGCAGACTGCGCCAAGAAAGTGTTCCAGCTCTGGAGATATTAATAAATATTTATATATTTATATATCTGCAGGCATTTCCCTCCCATATCCTTTTTTGTTTGTGAAAATAGTTGTAGCTGGTATTTATGTTATAAAATCATAACCTACAGATTTAAAAATCTCCCATAATTAATTGTAAGTAAGAAATATAATTACTTATAACAGAATCCATCAATGGAGCTAGTTCACACTCCAGCATCACATAAATTTAGCAATTTAGTCTTTTGCTCTACCTCCAAATCCTTTTCGTCCCTTTGATCCTGGACTCCAACAAAATAATAATTAAATATGCTCGATTGGAATTGTCAATGAAACGCAAAGCCAAAGACAACGCCAAATAACGAAGGACGAGGGAATAAAAACTGTGTGCTACTGCTGCATCATAAATAAATGTTTATTGTGTTCAAACATTGATTCATGGACGAATGTCGTAATGGATTCGAGCTCCGTGTCTGCGAATCCTACAGACTGCCTGGCTCCCCGTCCTGGCGGAGAATTAAGATTCAATTGTCTGCATTTCAAAGTTGTCAATGTTCATTATCAATGGAACAAACGTATCGGGCGTGGACGTGGCTATCGATGCGCCCTTTCGTCCTTCCTCCGGCGTCCATTGTCTTGCATTGGGTGCCAGATTTTAAGAGTGTGAGCAGCGGCGGCAGTGGAGCAAAAGTTAAAAACAAAAAAAAAAAGGTAAATTAAACATTTAAATTATTCATTACAAAATAATTAAGGTGCCTGCTAGCTGTATTTTCGGAAAATATAGGCACCACATAAACTTGTCATAAAGCAAATTGATTTCCCATCCTTCTTAAATTTTTCCAAGTTTTATTTTCCAGTTAAATTTTAACAGAGAAAAAGGAGCGTTGCCAGGAGGAAGCATTTCCTGTGCCATCTTTCTTGTTTTTAGCCACTTTTGATCCCATTTGAACCCATCTCAGCCACTGTAACTCGAAGTTGATTAAGATAATTTGGGCGAGTGAACCTAAACTGGCCATTCCCAGACTTGGTCTCCATCCCGGCCCCAGACTTTGGCTGAGTAACGATGCAACTGGACAAACGGGACAACCAGGCCAGGACTTCCGGGAGGCAGAAGAGGAGCCTAGCTCCAGCTTCCAGATCCTGCGAGTACAGTTGAGCAATTGTTGTGCCGCACATTTCGCTGCACATTTGTGCGCTTAATGGACTTCGTATGTCATTTTCAAATTGCAATAGACTTTGAACGGGTCGAAGCTGAAGCTGAAAAAAATGTCACACGCAGAAGGGCGAAGGACGAAGGACGAGCGAACACCCAGCATTTATCTGTCCATCCATCTCTCTCTCTCTCTCTTTTTCTCTCTCACTCTGTCGCAGGGATAACTGTCAACGGCAGGAGTGTGTCTGTGTGTGTGTGTGTGTTGTATCTGTGTGAGAGTTTCGAATAGCGCTAAATGACCGCAAAGTGTTTTCATTATTTGTGGCTGCCAACAATTTATATCGTTCATTTAGGAATTTCTCTTTTTACACTCTCCACTGGGAAGTGTGTGTGTGTGTGTGTGTGCGGAAAAAGGGATGCCAGTTACAGTACACTGTCAGAAAAAACATAGAAGAAAGTATGACTTAAGAGCTAAGGGGTATGCAACACATTTTGAGAAGCTCAGATGAAGGCTTGCCTTTACCCAAGAAAGTTGAAAAAAAAAAATATACTGAAAATAAAGGTATTCGTTTTTTCGCTCTGTGTAGCAAAAAAGAAAAGGATTCACAAGGCGGATCAGCTGAGAGGACCCTGGTCTGTGGTTTTACTTCTGTCCCCCCAAAAAATCCCCTCTTCCATGTGATGGGACCGCATGTGCATGGCTTCATTATCGCTCTCATCGGGGAAGTACCCATGCTCAGTCCTAGACCCAGTCCTAGACCCAGTCCTAGACCCAGTCCTAGACCCATTCCTATTCCCCTTCTCGGCCACCACCACCACCACCACCATCATCATCATCAGCATTATCGTCTTCACTTACAGTCGCATTGAACTGGTCGTTAGAGCAACAAAAATGCCATCTCAACTTTTATTCGATTTGCGCGTTTCGCTTCACAAGCGATTTATCCGAGAGTAACTATAGCTCAGACTTAGACTAAGACTCAGGCCAAGGCACTGAGATTTAAGCATAAACAATCTTATTCTATATTTTAGTTAGATGAACTTTTAATTAGATAAGCAAAGCAGGACTAGACAAAAAGTATTTTATAATTGTCCTTCTGAAAAGCCTTTTAGTTTGAAAACCATTCTTGGTTTGGTATTTCCAGAATTTCCAGAAAATGTATTAAATTGTTAAATAAAGAATACCACTAAATATCTCTCGTTAAAAACACTTAACTGTAGTTACTATTGGCCAAAAAATTTGAGGGCAACAACAAACTGAAAACTCCATTTTCGCCAGGGGGAGGAGAATCGAAGCAACAGTCCAAACAACTGCGACGACTGTGCCGGACAGTTGGACAGTGTTTTGTGTGCAGTTTATAAATGTCGATGACGATGACGATGACGATGATGCGGTAAGGACACCAGAATGGGGCCGATGGGTACTCAGGACGCGACGGCTAAAGTTGCTTGATGCGGTAAATGCCAGCGACCGGAGGAGGCTGAGGTTGTCGATAATGGTCGTGGCGTTGACTGTGGCCTTGTTGGCGGTGCCAGTTATTCTATGGCTCTATTGCAGTTTTTCCCTTTACTTTTTTCTACCATTTTTTTTTGTTCTTACGTAAGCACTCACATATACACTTACCTAGTCAGTGGTGTGTCTGTCCTGTGCGTCGATGCAGGGAATTTTAGTTGATAACGACAACATCAGCTATAGTGGTTGTTGCTGTCTAGCACTTGGTCCTACTTTAGCTCCTGGCCCAGGTCCTGTTCCTTTTCCTGCACCAGCTGTTGTTGTATTCGATGATGGTGTCGCCTCCAACACTC
The DNA here is from genome assembly GCA_018904815.1 of Drosophila ogumai. Lineage (NCBI taxonomy): Eukaryota > Metazoa > Arthropoda > Insecta > Diptera > Drosophilidae > Drosophila > Drosophila ogumai. The sequence goes on from JAEIIJ010003907.1 coordinate 6,981, forward strand.
TAAGAATAATAAGTCGATACAAGTAAGGTTAATAATGCTTGCAATAAAAAATATAGTTGTGCTTAAAATACCCAAAACATAAGGCTAATATATTTTATGGCAAAGGAGTTAATAGAAAGTAATACACTTTGTTTCAGTGTTGGAATCATTGTTGGTGTTGAAGTTATTAAGATTAGAGATTAGAGATGCTTAAACCATTTGGTTTCAGTATGAGATCTTTGTTGGAATCGTTGTTTGTGTAATTGTTGTTGTTCAAATTGGTGTATTTGGCAAAATGTTTATTTTATGCGATAAACACATCCGCCAATAAGAAGCGAGATCGACATCGAAATCGGAATAGAAATCGGCGTAAATAGGGCCGATAAACCGGCAGACAATCGAAATTACAAACGAATTCGTAATGCAATGGCAATTGCAATTGTCAGCCATTCAATTGCGACTTTATTGAGCCGTTTGTCTCTCCTGGCGGCCACTCCTCGGAGGAATCCCACCCTTGCCCCTCCGCCAGGACAGTCATAAATTCTTGGTGGACCTGCAATAGAAAATCAGCTGGCAGCCAGCCGGCTATAAGTTTATTCCACTCAATTGAATTGCAATTTCGGTTATTTTCCCCAAAAAAGCGGATGCATTGCATCTTGTGTGGAGCCCTTTGAGCGAATGATAAATGTTTTTTTATTTAAGGAATTCCTAGTGGTTTTTAATTTGGTGACTCTGTAATTTTTGCACTCAATTTGCGATGCATTTTCGAGTGGTTTCCCCTCCCCCAGGTTTGAAGAGCTACCAAATAAAGATGCTGCTGGATGTGCTTCACCTCCACCCTGTGTCATTTTCATTATTTATCCCAGGATAAGGATAATGTAATCAGATAATTACATTAGACGCGCCCCAAAAGTATGGCTCGGGCTCATTAAGGCCACCGCCTTCTTGGCCCCATTTTCACATTTTCAGGAAGCTGGAAAGCAAACAAATCTCTGCAGAAAAAAAAGGAGCGTTAAATATTTATGCGAGCGAGGGGACTTGAGCCATGATGTCTCCCCGCCTCGCATCGGGGGCTTATTGATGAAGCCATTTAAGCGCACGAAGGCCATTTATTATGATGCCATGAAACAGGATGCAAGGACCTCCGCAGTATCTGCAATAATTGCTGCCAGCAAGTAAATCCAAATCCAGGAGCTTCATTAGTATCGATTATGCGTTTAACGAGCCCGGGGGGGAGTGGGGCGCATAATGATTGTCGCCATAAATGTCAAAATACCGAAACGGTGCGAGCAGCATTTATTGAATAACTTTATTGATTTATACGAAATTTTCTTCTCTGGCAGCCAACCAGCCGGGGGAAAAAGGATATCTGGCCTGTATTGCAGATAAATACCTAGACTTTGGTGTGCGTGCGTCTGCAATTTCCACAACTTTTCGCAGTGCCAGCAATAAAACAAATGGTATTTTACAAAAGAAACTTTTCGCCAGGACCTCTTTTCTATTCTTTTCCCTCCACCCTGTCCTGCCCAGCAGCTACTTTCCATAATCAAACTTTACACATTTACAGCGAGTGGAAATGATTTTTAGTTTGAGTTCACTTAAACGGGGATATCCTTCGGAGAAAACGTACAAAACAAATTGCTGAAAAAATGCCAATTGAAGGCCTCTTAAGGATCGCTAAACTTGCAAGTTTCACTTGAGTCGTGTAACAATAGTTAAAATCTAATCTTTCCTTTCAATTAGTATCTGACTTTATTGTATAAACTCAAAATAAATAGTAGTAATTGGTAATAAATGCCAGGCTATCGGACTGAAAGGACTCCCTCAATTTCAGGCAATTTGTCTGACACTTTTCTCTCGGCCATCCTGGGTCCGAAAATGATTTTTCATGCATTTTTAAGTGAAATTTCATTTGCGAGCAGAGCAAGTTGTTTGGCCAAAGGCCCGTGACCAGGCCCAAAGCCCAGGATTCAGCCAAAACGCACTCGCACATGCACTGAACAAAAAGCCCCCTCGATCTGGGCATACTTTAATTACGAATAAAACCTAAAACTAATGGGTTTTTGTTAGGGGAAATAAATAACTGACTGACTGTATTTGAAGTTTCTCTTACTCCGTGTGATATTTATATTTAAGAGGCTTTTAGATATTTTTAACCATTTTCTCTCTGCACCTCCTCGGGCTTGCCGGTTGGGCAAAGTTTTTGGGCTGCTAAACTTTGGGAAACGTACGAGTATCAGTGGCAGCAGGAACTCAACTCGACTCGACTCGCAATTTGAAGTGGCTCAAAGCGACTCCGGGAATTTGTTCGCAAGTCGTCCTTGCCCTGGGACTCCTTGCAACTAGTTGCAATTTGTTTGCCAAAGTTTTAACACCATTTAGTCGGTTTCACATGAAGACAATTAAGCGAACGATTAAATTTATATTAGCAAGGGATAAAGTTGCTCTCCTCCATATCTCTGTTGTGACTCGGTCTCCCTGGCCCATATCTTCATATCTTTTGGTAACTTTTTCGGCCTTGTAAACACAAACCCCCCAGCCCCGAAAGGGGGGGGGAAAAGGGAAAGGACATGGGAGCAAAGGGATTTCGGACCACGAAGCCGTTAACTGAAACAGAGACAAAAACTCGGTGCGATATTAATATTCATATTTCGCCTTTCAGTTTGCATTATTTTTTCATGGCCCCCAGCTCACGACCCTGGGCTCGGCTCTGCTGCCCCCCAGGCTCATTAAATACACATTAAAGTTTAATTATAAACATTTTGCTCTTGCACTTGGCAGCAAAATGGCCCCGAAGGGATGCCATGGCCCGGAGTCCTGGTCGCCAAAAAGTGGCGAAAAGCGCAAGCGAAAGTCAAAGCAATTTAACCTCTTTGCACTCTTTCAGTCAGGACCAGAGGCATATTGACTGCAGTTTTCCCCAACAAAAAATCGGTAAATACATGTTTATCGAAGAGTTATAATCGAGTTGCGAATGCAAAAGCTGTTTTTTCAATATATTTGCATCATTTATCAGATAACTCATTACTTTTTCAGAATTTGTTTTGATTTAATCAATTAACTAAATCAAGGAATCAAGAAGCCGCAGTTAGTTTTTTTTTAATTTTTAATCTAAGTTTTCTCAAACCGATCGCTGCTAAGGAAGCTTTTATGTGTTTAGATAGAATAATGGTTTTGGCTTTGACTTACCCGCAGTAAAGGACACTCTGTTGCCTTCCACCTTCACACAGCAGACTTGGCTGAGATTCATCAACGATTAAATCCTTCGATGGCAGAGATCTTTGGTGTTTTTCCACGACTATCATAAGGAACTTGCACATTTTCACCGATAGAGCGGTTTTTCGGGAGTCATCCGCAGATGCACACGTCACAGGTGAACGAACACGCGGGGAGACGCGCACTGACTGAAGCTGCGGCGGCAGGGGGGCCTCTATTTTTAGGTAGCCAGAGAGAGCAGAGGGGTTGATCGAGAGAGAGCGGGAGAGATTGGTAGAGTGATAGTAGTTGATAAGCTCAACTCAGCTCTCAGTGTGCGCGCTGTGTGTGTGTGTGTTCGGTTCTCTAAAATTATCAGATAAACTAACGCACACACACACACAAGGTTTGTATGAGAGCGCGCTCTAAGCACCGCCTTAAGACGCTGATGTGTACTTTCACTCGATCAATCTGTCCCTCGCTCTCTCTCAATCAAGCTCTCTCTCTCTCTCAGGCGTGCATCTCAACCCTTCTGGAAGAACCCTGGAGAAGTGGAAAAGTGACTCTTCGCTGGGAAAAGTGCCATTTCATATTATATTGAAGGAATTAATCATTGATGAAGCTCAGCCAAGTCTGCTATCAAGATGAAAGGCAAAAGAGTGTCTTTTACAGCGGGTAAGCCGTAGCAGCGATCGGATCCAGAAAAAAATTACTGCGGGTAAGTCAAAGCCAAAACAATTGTTTTATACACATAAAGCTGCAAGGAAGAACTAATATTATAAATTACCATATATACATACATACGTATACGTAATATATTACTAACAGATTAGTTACTTCTAGGATTTGAAAGGGATATTAGATGCATTCTGAAAGTTTAGTGTGTGTTTTTTGATTATATTTTTTAATTTTTTCTATTAATTTAAAGGCTTTTATAATTGATTAAAATATTCCATTCAACTTTAAATAATTAATAAAGTAAAACATTGTACACATTTTTGGCCAACACAATTACCAATTATGCAGGACATCGGAATGCTCGGCTGATTGTAGCGCACGAGATTCGTAATGGCCGCACTTTGCATGTCCTGCCTTCAACCCCAGCCCCAGGACCATCCCCTTTTTGGAGGTCCTTTCCAAATGACTTTTATAAATGCCATGAATATATATGCATACTGTAGTTTTTGTTGTTATTTTTTTTTTTGGCAGCAGAGAGAGAGAGAGAGGGAGAGCGAGAGTGCGGGGGGCCAAAACATAATTTTTAACGCAGCATTTCCTCTTGGAGCAAATGGGGGCGGTGAAGTTTTCCATGGGGGGGATGTCGTCCTTCAGCTGGCCCTTGCAGTTGACCATTTAACATTTTCACATTTCGCACTTTGCACTCGTGCAGCTAATTTAGCCTTAGCCACCAACATTTTCATTGTTTTACACAGAGAGAAAAAGATGCGAATATACATAATATTAATAATTAATGTTGTTAAATATATTTTATGGGTTTCAAACCTTAATTTTTTTAATACAATAATATGCTTTCCTTAATTTATTTCAGCTTGCTGACGCTTTTAGCTTATTTTAAAGCTCTTTTTCCGCTGTGCACTTTCCACTTTCCTTGAGGAAAATTCTTTAAGTTTTCGGTCCTGGGCACCCACAAACAAAAGTGCTAATAAGCTTTAAACAAAGACACAAATGGAATATCCTTGAAGCCGAGGACAATGCCGATGCTTATCGGCGTTTAATGCGGTGGCTTTGCTCCCGCACCGCCGCACCACCGATTCTCCTATTTTTTTTTGCTGGCCAGGAAAGGGATACACATTCAATATCGTTTTACTTATCGTTTGGCCATAAAAATTGCCAGCCCAGAAAATTGTTTAGTCCTTTTGGCATGTCTGGCACTTTGAGAGATTGGCCGGCACGGCGCGGCCTGGCTGGAGGCAGGAGGCAGGAGGAGGAAATAGAGATAGGGGTTTAGTGGATTGGTTTGTAGTTCGTCCTTCCTCTTATCCTTATCGCGGCAATATTTTGCTCCTTTTTTTCTTGTTGGTTTGCTTTCGGGGGAGCCCTCATTTGGGGCTTGTCTAGTTTTATGGCGGCCGGGCAAATGTTTCGATTTATTTGCGGCCAAATCTGCACATCGTCGTCGCCTGTCCAGCGATGATGATGATGATGATGATGATGACGGGGAAACTCTGGCAGGGAATGAACTAAATTCGGGGCAGACTCGTTGCCATTTTGTAATTTTAGTTTATTGCCAGGCATTTGCAGCCATTGAAAGTCTCGACATTGAACTTGAGTGGGTTGAAATGAAGAAGGAACAGGACTTAAAGTTAGTCCTTACCTTTCATTCTATTATATTTTGTACGGATTTTTACTGCTAAATTCAAGTTATAAGTAAATCTAAGAAATTCTTTTGGAATATATCAAAGATAACCAAATAATTTAAAAACAAAACAAATTGAAGTTGTGTCGTGTTTTGACTTCTGTTTCTATTTCCGTTTCCGTTCCTCCTCCGTTCCCTCACTTTCCCGCTGCGGTTGTCACTGGCAGTGGTCGGTTAGCAATTAAAAACTTTGCAAATTTGCTGCCCTCCGGCTGTGTTTGCTTATTTTGAGTATATTTTTTGTATACGGAAAGGGCGTTGCCTGGAGAATTTCGAATTTCGCGGGTCATTTCAATCAGCGCGCCTGGCGAATTGCAAAACTTAAATTAAATGTCACCAAAAAAAAAAAAAAAAATAAATGAAAAGCGAAACCCAAACTGGGCGCTCGTGTCAGTCGGCATAATGAAATAATTAATTGCTGGCAGGATAAGGACAAAGGGCAATGGACAAAGAACATCGGACGCAGGACATCGGATAGCTCCAGCGGCAAGCCAATTAAATGGGGGCTGCACTTGATTATTAAGTGATTTATGCTAAGCACCTGCCTTAGCCCATATACCGACTGCCCTTCTCCCCGCAGGATGTGCCCCTTGGCCCCGGCACTTTGTCCGAACGCCTTGCGGCTCAATTTGTAATTTGTGCTAATGAGTGCGTTAATTTAACGCCTGATTAACGTTGCGGTTATGACAGAGCAGTCAATTGTACATCACTGACCAAAATGTTAACAAAATTAAAATTAAATTTAATTACAAATTATTATTATTATTAAAAATCATAAGGAAAGGATTCTTAAAATTTAATATTATCATTATTAATCCTAATTTTTCTCTCTATATAGGTAAGTCTCTAGTCGAAAGTCATTGGATAAGTCAGTTAGTTAGCTTCAGGCTCTGAATGGATGAATGAGGATTTTCCACTTACAAGGAGCTTAGCATTGGCCTTACATCACCGTCACCACCCAGCAACCAGCAACCAGGACCATTCCCCTGGCTATTCCATCGCATTTGTATCATTTTGGGACCTTAATTATGATTAATTGTTATTATGCGGCCTGGCCGGTGTTTACTTTTCAATGACTTGTTCAATGGACTGCACGTAATTCGCAGGGCATCGAAATTAATCGGGGAAGCCGAGGGTAATGAGCGGATCGGAGATAAATGGCTGTAATGCCGTTAATGAGATCAGCCAGAAGTGAGAATAATTTGCGTAATCAAGTCAAAGGAGACTGTCTGCTTAAATATTACATAACAGCGGCGATAAATCCTATTTCCCTTGGAGAAGCACAATATGTAGCTTAGTTCTTAAGACAAGTTAATGGTTTCTGAAACCTTTAACAGAAAATAAGTAAACATAAATGCTAAAATATTTAATATTTATATATTTAGATTTATTTAACAGTAAATGATTATATCATTATAACTAATAATATCCAGAACCAGGAAAAATCAGGAAGGTCAATTGTGTTTTTTTTTGAGAACATTAAATATTTACTTTTTAAAAAAAGAAAATTAAATATATAAACGTAAATATATTGAAAATTGAACATATCATATTGATTTTTATTTCCTAAATAAAAAATAATTAGTTTGCTTTGAGAACGTCAGATTCTTTCTAAATTCAAAAGAATTACGAAAAATGGGTAATGTAAAAACACTGAACTCACCCACACATACGTACATATATCAAAGTGCACTCAAATAGATACATTAGTCGTCACTTCATAATCACATTGATAGTCACGTTAAGAGGCCCAAGGGAGAGGAGCGGGGAAGAGGTGGGAAATGGCTACAAACAGAAACATACACTCACATACGTTGGTGGAAAAGTTTGGCAGCTCTCTCTCTCTCTCTGATTTTCTCTTCTTGCCTTCTGGAAAAAGCAACAACAAAAACTTTGGCTAGTTACTTTTACAGTTATTATTGAAAGCTGCAAAAACTTTGGCTTATTTCATTACGCCAAAAACTTTTCATTACGCAGAAGAAGAAGGAAGGAAAAGCCAGTGAAAATGGTTAGGAATGAGCCATGAAAGTGCGTGGAAATGCTGGCAGAAAAGGAAAAGTACAGTTCCAGGATACCATTCCATGAACATTGAAAAAATAGTGATTAATTTAAAAGGTTTGAAAAAAAAAAATAGCAAATAAGATTATATTTGTAAACAATTAAATTAAAACTATCGATTATTTCAATGTTAAAATTTAATGTACACTATATATAGGTAATTTATTAAAGCTCAAAGTTAACAGACAGACGGACATGGCTAAATCTACTCGGCTGTTGATGCTGAAGAATATTTTATACTTTATGTCTGACTTTTGACTAAAATTATAATACCTAGCAAACGTATAAAAATAAATTTTCAATGGAGTAAAAATGTAGTAAAACTTTAAAATAAAAGCAAGCTTCATTTATTTTCTCTCAGTGTACTGTGTCTGCGTTCGCTTATCAATGCGAAAGTTTTGCCAAGCCAACACAAAGTAACCGAGAAACAAAGCGAAACGAATGGAAAGGAGTGGATAGGACAGAAAGGGGGGTAGGGGGAGTACCGGAGTGTGGAGAAAGTTGATCCAAAACTAGACGACATATCATGTGACCCTTCAAACAAAAAGTGCCAAAGCCCCGGCCAAAGTCAAAGCCATTTAGGACGTCAAGCAAATTGAATTGTTGGACGAAGGACATTCGACCCAGTTCCAGCAACAGTAATATCCCCAATAATTGTCGCCCAGTTATGGCTTTTCCATTATGCTATCGGGAGGGGGGACAGCGAGACAGAGGAGTAGCGAGACAGCGGAACAGAGAGACAGCGAGAGACAGAGGAGTAGCGAGACAGCCGTGAAATCGAATTGCCTGCGACGTGTGTGTGTGTGTGAGAGTAGGCTTTTAAGGTTTTTTATTACATTTCATAAATGTAGCAAATATCAATTTCCGGGTAAGGGGACCTACCACTACTTGAGTGCCTCCTTGGCTATCTGATATGAAAATTGATTTGTTTGATTAATGTCCATTGTCGCCGGACATGTAAGCAAGTTCCTATTAATTGACCCCTAATTGCTCACTGTCACGCAAGCGAGGGAGAAAGCACTTCACTTTGGTAGTTGTATACCCTTTTAAGAATATAAATAAATAATTTATATTTATTCAACATTTTTTTTTAATTTTTATAGACACAAAGGTAGGGTATTATTATTTTTACTTATATATTTTCTCATTGGTAAGACCAGATTTCTCAACTACCCCCCACCGTAAGGGTATTACAAATGGAAGATTTGCTAATTGAAAAAGTCGCCGCCGCACAAAACTTATTTAAATAAACATTGGGAGTTCGTATACTACATATATATATAAAAATGTGCATATATAGAGCCACTGAGTAAAAATGCAAATTAATTTGCTCCACAAACTTCATCAAAATGGGAAAAGGGAAAGCCGAGAAGTTGGGGGAAGGGAAACAAACATTTTCACACCATAACCAAATTAAAAGTTCTGCCAACTAAAAAACAATTTGTAAGCCAAAGTTGAAGCAGTCAACAACTAAAAAAAAAAAAAAAAAATAGAGTGGGATGCCTGCTGCCACCGCGGGCCATTTTGTTATAAATATTTCTTGTTGTTTTTAGTCCCCTTTTTTTTTGTGTTTTAGTTTCTTTTTTTTTTGTATTTTTGCTTATCTAATCAGCGCAGTTGGCGCCACAACACTTCAAAGCTCCGGGGGCCAAATGCAATTTTTCCTTCACTTTTCTCTTTCTCTTTTTCCATAAATATTTTTTTTTGTTGGTTCTATTCGATTTTACTTGATTTTTGCACTGAGCTCTTGCTGTTGCAAAATGAAATCAGTGGAGAAAATCAATTTCATTTTCATATGCCAATTTATAGGCAGCAGCAGCCATTGAGAGCACAAAGAAAAGTTTGATTGAAAGCAAAAGGAGTTTGGAAAACGGAAATAGAAATAAAAGTCTAGCTCGAAGTGGTGACCGTCACAGGGTCAGAAAGAGCTGATTTCACTGGTCAAAAGGTTGTCTTTATTTTGGATTTATTTACTTTTATTTTTATTTATTATTTTTCATTTTGAAATATATTTATATACAATTTAAATTCCTATTTTAATAACTGAAAGTTGTAGAGAATTAATTTTTAGTTCTGCAATACTGCACGTATTTTCTTAACCGCTT
>JAEIIJ010003925.1:0-20083 GCA_018904815.1 Drosophila ogumai
TTGACTTTAAGAATATGACTATACTTAAAATAAAATAAATAATGATATTATTCTACATAGCCGGGGACCCCTTTTAATCCCTTCAAAATATTCCTAAGCTTTGAACAATTGCCAAGAATGAGTTTTGTTTTTAAATACTATAAATTTATTATAATTCCTGCGATGTGGCAATCCATCAGATGCAAAAGTTATTCGCTGCGAATGCAAAGTTTTAATCACCTTTCTGATCCGAGAGTGGTCATGACCCAGCCCGAGTAAAAGCCTCTGCTGGCATTCGAATATGGCTGCAGGATACTTTTTCTGTCCGCCCGCCGCCCGCTGCCTGCCGCCCACGTGGGCCCACAATTGGTGGAGCAGCGGCAGCGGCAGACCCAGCCGGGCAATGAGTTTTTGAGCTAAAAGTTGAATTGTGCATCGACGGCACCCCCAGGGGCCACTCCCACTCGAAAGCCGCCTTCTCTCTCCGTGTGTGTGTGTGCGTGTGTTTTCGACTGTCTGTGTGGTATGCACTTGTCTAGACATTGGCTAGACAGTGTAAAACCAAAAAATAACAGCAACAACAATTACAGTAAATGCCGGCGACACAAAACGAAACGAAACGAAATGTTGCACAATCCGCGTAGAGACCAGACCCCTTGGAAAAAATCAAAGTGGGGGAAAGGGGAAAACAGGAGACATTGTCGTCGTCAACGCTGGCGGAGACAAATTTTTGGCAATACATTTGACAAATTTCCCTGCGAATGCTGCCGAGAGCGAGCCGCGGGCCTTGCAACAATCCATCCATCCATCCACATCCAAACACCCAACTACTTCACTCCACCTTTGTTTTCTACTTTTGATTTTATTTGGTAACTAAGTGGAAACTACTGGGTAAACCTAAAGCAGAGGCCCTCCATTCATCCATCCGCCAGAAATTCCATCCTTATCCTGTTCCGAACTTCTTCCGCTGGTACGGCGGCGGCAGCGGAGCCAACAGATTGTTTGTCGAAATGCTGACGTTGACAAGTTCGTTAGAGCTCAGCCGGGACACGTTCACCAGGTGCTGCAAGCAAAAAGGAGGCGAATATACAGGTGAGAAATCCGTTGCAAGAAATGGTGTAAAATAGTTTGAATTAATGCATGCACAAAAGGGATGAAGGAAGTTGTAAAATGGTATACAATTCGTATGCCTATATTATTTTCAGCGCTTTTCAGGAACGTCCATTAGATGGGTCCAACTCCCTTAAATAATTACATTAAAAAACTTAAAATCTGATCTCACCTGACGTGGAAATTCCGTCTTTAGAACCAAACCCTTCGAACTCGCCGAACCTTTAGTTCGATTATCCTTTGATTGTCTCTTGGCCTTACTGCTGACTTCGTAGTCCTCCTGCTCCGCTTGCTGATTCCTCTCCAGGGCGTACAAGTTGTTTTCGGTGTGGACAAGGAAGATATTGGGATTCCTGGGATCCAAACTGATCCCAGTTATGCAGTGGTGTTTTGTGTCAGGTATCAGGTACTCATCCGTTTCGCAGGTGAAGCCTCGCTTGACCAGATCGTATTCCACCAGGCGACCATTGGCGTAGGCCACCACAACCAGTGGATGATCCTCATGCATCGATAGAGCGGTTGTTGCAGCTCGATGTCGCGGCAAATTTAGAAGGTGCTTGTACTGATTTCCATGGAGTTTCCAAACGGCAATGGTGTGATCGGAGGTTCCTGCCACCAGATACTCGCCCCGCGAGGAAACCACCAGATGGCTAATGGTGCCCTTGCAATGGTCACTCAAATCTATGCTGCTCTGGAAGATGACGCGATCCTCCTTCATGTTAAACCAACTGAAATGGTTGTTATGTGGATGGAGCAGGGCCAATTTCCCCTGCTTGGTGAAGACTATGTGACTGGCTGGCTGGAGTTCCGCGGGAATATTATCCACCAGGCGCTCCACCGACAGGGGTTCGGTCTTGAAACGACTCAGCCGGACTTCCTTTAAGGTGGAGTAGCAGATCCAGTGAGCATCCGGAGAAATGGCGCTGGCCTGAATAAAGTTCTTCTCCTTGACGTTCAGTTCAAGCAGTTTCTGGGGAGGATTTTCCAATAGCAACTCTTCCGTGTGACCCACTGGCAGCTTCCATTGCCTCTTCTTCTTCTCCTCATCAGCGGGAGCCACGGTACCCAGGCGCCACAGATGCAGGCTGTGGGGATACCGCAGGAGCAATAGCTTTTCACTGACCGCCACCGATGCCACCGATCCTTTGAGGAAGGGAGCATGCTGCGACAGATGCGCCTGCATCCTTTCGCTGGAGGTAATGGTCAATATACCATCCTGGCCACCGGAGACAATGCGGCCATTGATGACCACCAGGGACTTTACATAGTGCTTGTGGGCGTCGCGCTGCAAAAACTTGACCCAGCGTTCGCTGGTGGATTCCTCACGCTTGATTTGGGTTTTGCTGAAAATCCGTATCAGAGGTGGCTGCATTCCGCTGCAAACCAGGCGATCCTCCTTCTCGTTTACGTCCAAGGCGAATACGTTTTTGTCCAGCACTCGGCTGCAATCGATCTGCGTGGCATTGTCCGCATTCCAAACGGTCACAAGGCCTGCCGAGTCGCCGGATACTATGGTATTATCCGATAGGAATAGCAGGGACCAAACAGTCACATCCTTGGCCGACAGAGTCATTGTGTGCAGAATCTTTCCCTTGAGGACGTTCCAAATGCGGACACATCCCTCGGCGCCGGTTACCATCTTCTTTCCTGATTTGTCATACTTCAGGCAGATGACCCGACCCTTCTGCTTGTTAAACAGCGACTTGTAGGTGAGTTCGTCGTTCTCGATGCTCAGGATGTTGATGTGACCCTCCTCGGAGCCCACCGCGAGTTCCGTTTCCGCGGCATTTATGTCGAGGCACCAGAGTGCGTTGCCCGTGGGCGACTGCTCGTAGCGTGGCTTAAGGTTTACCAAGTCCCATTCAATCAGTTGGCCCGAGAGATCCACGGAAAACAGGCGATTTCCCGCCCAGGCAAGGGCTTCCACAGCAACATTGGACGAGAGGTGAATGGTGCGATCCAGATAGGGAGTGTACTCCATGTTCCATAGCTCTATGACGGGTGTTTCCCTGGAAGGTAAAAGCTCGTGTTAATTATCTGTACTTTTCTTGCTTTCTTTAAATTTCATAATGATTTACCGACTCAACGCCAGGCACTTGCTCGTCTTGCTGTATGCCAAACTGGTAATACCACGCGGTTTTATTGTGTAGAAGCGCACATTGTGCAGTTGATGCTTGCCCCCTTCTTGGGGTTCTGTTTTCACCAAGTTTGTCATCGTATTAAATTATAACACTTATTTAAGCTAGTCAAAACAACTAAAACAAAATTCCTCCGGAGCTGCACGTGTGTGCTGAGGAGTTGCCAGACTGTTTAGTTTACGAGGTAAACAAAGCGCCAGGGCTGCCATTTGGTAGAAAATATACTAGATTTAACCCTTGTGCAGCTGCTGAAAAACATGAACAAGGAATTATAAGATCTGAAATTTTATACGGGAGATTATGTGTTTTTAACATTTTAATTATTTTTTAACTAAAAAAGAAACTCTTGTGCAGAGGGTTAAGGATTCCCTTATCTCCCAGCATTTTTTAGCCCCGCCCACTTGGTCACTCTAAATCGGCGGGGGTGGTTTTCGCAAATGTTTTCTTTTGTTGTTGCTGCGGCCCGTAAGAAAATAATTTCCAGCTGAAAATTAAACCAATCAGCTAATTAAATTACGTGAAAACCAAGAAGCAAACATTAAGCATGATATAGTAAAAGTAGGAGCAAGAAACTGAACACTTGGAAGTACAAAGAAAATCAGCAGCTGCAAAGATGTCGCCAAACTGCCTGTGGACTTGGGGCCTCCTGAGTGGTAAATAAATTAGTAGACAAAATCGAATTTAATATTTAATCCAACACTCGATTGATAGCTCTCCTTGTGACCTTGGGCTCGGCGGCCATTTCGTCGAGGGTTCTGGAGCTGAGCGACCGGTTCATTGATGTGCGACACGAGGGCCAGTGGCTGGTGATGTTCTATGCGCCGTGGTGCGGATACTGCAAAAAAACGGAACCCATTTTCGCCCTGGTGGCCCAGGCGCTTCATGCCACCAATGTGCGGGTGGGTCGGCTGGACTGCACCAAGTATCCGGCGGCTGCCAAGGAGTTTAAGGTCCGCGGCTATCCCACCATCATGTTCATCAAAGGCAACATGGAATTCACCTACAATGGAGACCGCGGTCGTGATGAGCTGGTGGATTACGCTCTAAGGATGTCTGGTCCTCCAGTTCAGCTGGTAACGCGAACGGAGAGCGTGGATATGCTAAAGGGGTCGCACACGATCTTCTTCATCTTTGTGGGCCAGCAGGAGGGCGTGGTATGGGATACGTACTATGCGGCAGCTGAGGGCTACCAGGAGCATGGATTCTTCTATGCCACCAGCGAGGACATTGCTGCCCAGCACTTTGACTTTGAGAAACTGCCGGCGGTTATAGTTTACAAGGAGGAGCAGCACCACTTCTATCCTCACGGGCACTTGGCCCATGAAATGGATCCCAATGACGTGAACGAGACCATTTTCCAGTGGGTGAATGTGGAGCGGTTCACCCTGTTCCCGAAGGTCACGCGATTCAATATCCATCAGCTGCTGAAGACCAACAAGTATCTGGTTCTGGCTGTGGTGTCGGAGGATAAACTAAACCAGATAGCCACCCATGAGCTGGAGTTCCGGGACATGGTGGAGGGTGTGATAAGGAAGCATCGGCCGCGTTACCACGAGAAGTTCCAATTCGGATGGGTAAGGATAATCACTGGTTAGTCGAGGACTTCTAAATCAAAACTTGCATCCCTTTTTTAGATTGGCGAACCATCTATAGCACATTCCATTATTCTGGACCAACTGCCCACGCCGCATCTGATAGCCATCAACTCGAGCACCCAGCATCACTTTATACCGGACGATGACCCCATACAGATGACCCCACAGGCACTGCATCTGTTCCTGGAGTCCATAAGCAACGAGAGTGCGGTTGCCTACGGCGGAGACACATACTTTGTACGCCTGAATCGGGCGCTGTTCGAAGTGCGAAGATCTCTGAAGGACATGTGGCAGGGCAATCCAGTCCTGACCACTGTAATCTTTGGCCTGCCGCTGGGCTTCCTTTCGCTGATAATGTACTCGATATTCTGTGGCGATTGTCTGGTCACCGAGGAAGACCCAGACGAGGACCACGAGAAGAAGGAGTAAGTGCAGTTCAAAAATTAGGCCAAGATTTCCAAATGAGTAATGGAAATGCAACCTAAAAGCATTTTTGGAGATCTCCAGATTTTTACGAACAAAGATTAAAACCAAGAGAAGTAGAAAAACGAAGAAGGAGCATTAGCAGACACCCCATTTTGATCCCCTAGAGCAACTTTTCTACCGCATATATAGTGATTGTAAGCCAAATCTAGTCCTATGTCAACTCATCTCATCTACGCTGGGCGAGAACTTCCACATCCGCTTTAAGAACCCGGCATTTGACGCAAAGAAATCGAATTGCATGTTCTTTTTTTCTCGTTTTTAAGTTAGTAAAATTAATAAAAATGATTTAGCGGATGCGTAGAACAGAGGGAACTTAAATTAGGAGGCGCATCATCGGGATCCGAGATCAGCAGCCGTAGTCGTCGTCGTCGTCGCTATCGATGGCAGCCCTGCGGCGATCGTACTTCACGGTGGACTTGCTCTGCGGCATCTGGGCATTGACGCTCTCGAGGATGCTCACGAACTGGGCGTCGTCGAGTTTTCCACGCACCTGACCCATCTGAGCCATGCGGATGACCATGTTCTCGAACATTTGCGCCTTTTCCGGCTTGCTCACTTTGAGGGTGTTCACTGGAAGGGAAGGAATAAGAATTTAGAGATATTTTCAATGTTTGTGACTCGGTTAAGGCACTTACGACGCGCCCTGGCCTGCTGATCCAGAACTTGCGACAGTATCGAATGCTTCATCTCCTCCTGGGCGCGCATCTGCTCCTGCTGTGCCTGCTGCTTTTCCGCATCATTTCCGCCGCCGCCCTAAAAAGAACACCAAAGGATTAAAGGTCACTGAAGGATACGGACTTAAAGGAACAGGTGTCTCAGACAAAGATGACTCATAAGGCTTCTGAGATGAAACCAGGAATGGTTTTAACATAAACTAAACCTTCTATTATACATTTCTGGTTTATTTCTTACATTTCTTTTTGTACAAAGCTATTTTCCACGCCTTATTGTCCAGGTTGTGGTTATTTTTGGAATACTCTAGAGAAATCTTAGCCGGTTTGGAGTCCTCCGGTTGGCTTTACTTACGAATTGCGACTGCATTTGGGACATGCGCTGGGCGCGTAAGGCATCCAAATCACCATCCGACATTCTAAACTTTTAATTTCAACAGTTATATGGCAGTTAATTAAGCAATTGTTGACTTTTATGTGATTATAAAAATAAAATCACGCAAAAAGTGTGCTGTTTGACTCAGTGTGACCCTGCTTGCGTAGAGTTAAATACCAAAACTCACAAATGCGTTCAAGGAGCCCTGGTCACTCAATTTTCTTCGAAGAAGAAGAAGAACGTTGAAAAAAGAAAATATCACCGCAGGCGAAATAAACAAATAAAAGAATTTATAATTAAAAGGAAGGTTAAACAGCAGTTAAAAATGTCTGCTCCATTGGAGAACCTGGAGACACAGCTGGAGATGTTCATCGAGAATGTGCGTCAAATCCGCATCATAGTCAGCGACTTTCAGCCCCAGGGACAGAACGTTCTCAACCAAAAGATGTAAAAAACTGCATAAATAATAGATTTATTTAATTCTTATTAATATATAACATTGCAGTAATAGCTTGGTAACCGGCCTCCAGGAGATTGACAAGCTCCGTTCCCAGGTGCAGGACGTTTATGTGCCCTTTGAGGTGTTCTTCGACTACATCGATCAGGTAAATAAAACTGGGGCCTTATAATAAATATATATTATATTATAAGAACTTTGTTGTTCATGTGCGTTTTCCAGGACAAGAATCCCCAGCTGTACACCAAGGACTGCGTGGAGAAGGCCCTGGCCAAGAACGAAGAGGTCAAGGGCAAGATCGAGAGCCTCAAGAAATTCAAGTCCAATCTGCTCATCGAACTGTACAAGACCTTTCCCAACGAGATGAACAGCTACCGCGCCTACAGGAAGGACTCGATGTGAGGCGGGGACATCCCACCTAGAACTAGTTTTTAAGTCGCATGTTGGAATAAACTTTATACTTATGTACATAAGAGCGGATGTTTCTATAAAATCCATTTAATTTATTCACATTTAAGAAAAGAAGTACAATTTATTGTTAAATGCAGAGTCCAGCTGGCGGGACGATTCGATCATCACGCCTCCTTCTGCTCGTAGCCCTCTGTCTTCATATCGTTAAGGCCAAGCTCTTCGTTGTCCTCGAAGGTGCGATCATAACGCTCCACGGTGAGTTTGTCATCCGGCTCAGAGTCGTCGTCGCTGAGTGACTGCACATAGGTGTTGCCGGCCGGATCCTCCAGGACCAGCGTTATGACCCGCTCCAGCTTCATGATATCATCGAAAGTGTTGAGGAATCGCTCCATCTGCTGCTTGGTCGTGTCATCCGCAGAGTCGTGGAAGAAAGTGCCATCCAACTGATCCCTCATGGCCACCAGAAGGCCCTCTACTGTGGTGAAGCGTCCGCACAACGCATGCGGACCCACTTCCAAGTCCAGTTCGGGAATGGATAAGCTGCACGTTTCGGACTTGAGCACATCTCTGGTCAGGTCCTCCTTGGTGGTAATCTGCACCTTAAAGCGCACACCCTGTGGCTCGACGCCGCCGCCCGACTTCACCTCGTTGGTCTTGTGGCCGCAAGTGCCGCACACGGTGGCCATGATCACCACCTCCTTGAAGTGCGGGATGTTCGTTAACTTCATGTTCGTCTCACAGGGCGCCTGGCAGTTGGGGCAATTGGTGGGGAACTGCAACACCTCGCCGTGCAGGTTCTCGATGGGCCACTCATCCTCGGCAATCGGTTTCAGCAAGTGCTGCTCCTCGTGGTTCTGCTCGTATAGCCCCAGTTGTTCATTTTGCTGCTGGGAGCGTGTAAAGTATGTGGTTTTCAGTTGGGGATCGGTGGCGGGCGCCAAAGGATTCTCTATGAAGCTGTTTCCTGAGATGTCTTCCAGTAGCAGCCGGAAGGGCGTGGTCACCTCCTTCAGTTTTTGCAGCCGCTCGACGTATGCATCTATGGAGGCAGCCGCCTCCGGGTGATCAATGCGCCTCTTCTCCTGATCCTGGGACAGTCCGGCTATAGTCCGCTCGATAATACCCTCCACGGTGGTCACCTCGCCCTTTTGTGACTGCACCGGGATCTCCAGCTCCACCTCGGGTATGCTAACGCACGAGTTGTCTGACCGCACCACTCGCCGGTTGAGATCCGCCACGGACTTCACCTGCAGCTCTATGTTGATGCCGGACTTTTGTATCTCGGAGGCGGACTGCATCTCGTTGTTGGTGTGGCCACAGTGCTCGCATCGGAACGACATCAGCACCACCTCCCGGAAGAAGGGTATCTTCGTGGGCAGCAGCCGGGTGGTGCCCGTCTGGAAGCAGGCCATGCAGGCGGACTCAATCTCCACAACCTCGTCGGTCTGTTGGGCGTTGATTTCCCGGAAGATGGGCTCCGGGCGCGCCGTCTCGCCCCCCTCTGGTATGCTGGTGGCCGTGCTGGACATGGCTTGGTAGTTGCAATCGCAGATAAAATAAAATAAAATATGTTAAGTACTCGCAACGTGCAAGCAGCAGTGTTGACAAACGACCGATGACTGGTAAAGTCGGCTAATAATTTTTGTCAAATTCTGATTTAATTTTTTCTTGTTTATTAGATATAAAAATTTGGATTAAAATTACTTATAAACCTTTATAAATATTCTTATATTTTGTTGAAAAAAGATTTCAACATTGATTTAATTTATCATTCTTATTAATGGCCGTATTTTAGAACTTCTCAACACTACAGAAAAGCGCAGCCATTTCAACTAGCAATCAGCTGTTTTTTGTTATTGTGTAATTTTTGAAATCTTTGAGTTGTGGATGCAAAATTGTTTAAATTAATTTTAAGAATATGCGGGCTGTAATTAATGGTTTAAGAAGTGCTGTGAGGACAACAAAATACGCACCAAATGGAAGAAATATTCTTAGGCAGAATGAACGCACTCCGCGACCGCAAATTCGGCTATTTGCGGCCAAGTCCTCACCGGCTTGTTGGAATTGCCAAAATAAGTCAGAACTGAGGCAGAATATGATCTGTTCGGATTGTGGACACCTGCAGGATGTAGATGCGGAAATAGTAAGTAGTTATCCCACATCCATTGTTTAAATTTAACCATTAATCTCCATAGAATTACTTTGAGCTGCTGAGCTTTCCCACCAAGTTTTCGTTGGAGCCCCAGAAGTTGACCCAAAGTTTCCGGCAACTGCAGACCATTGTGCATCCGGATAAGTATAGCAATAAGTAAGTTAACTTATAAGAAACAATTTACTTAAATGGTATTAAGTAGTAGTATCCTTTTATTTGCAGAACTTCCCGAGAGCAAACCAACTCCGCTGACTGGAGTTCCCTGATAAACAAGGCCTACAAGACCCTTGCCACGCCAATCGAACGTGGCCAATACCTGCTGCAGTTGGAGGGCGAAACAATGCCACAGGATAATAGTGCCCTGAATAAGGAATTCCTTATGGCCATGATGGAGCGCAACGAGGAAGTAGAGGAGGCAGAAGACGCCAAGTCTCTGGAGGATCTTAATGCCCAGCTTGTCAGGGAACTGGAAGAAATGGCCCAAAGATTGAGCTCACTGTTCGAAGCGAAAGATCTCCAGGAAGTTAAAGGAACTCTGGTGGAGATGAAGTACCTGCTGAGCATTCAGAGCAGCATCAAGCAGAAGCAGCAACGCTTGCTGGGCAGCTGATCGTTGTTAGTAATCGATTTGGCTTAAACACTCACACAAGTTAACTTGTTCCTATCAGCTGTTGAGTCAAGACATCGCTTGTTGTATAATGTGATTAAAATGCGACAAAAAAGTCAGTGCATATGATAAATAATCAGTTTGTAAAATTAACAAAACCTTTTTTAATCTAGGCTTCGAAGAAAGCAAAGAGTTCTTCCCCTTTGCTTCGAGTGGAAAAAGTAATAAAACAAAAATTAAATTGGACTTCAAGCGTCAAGGTGGGGAACCCATTGAATAACCTATAACCACTACATTGCCAACCTGTTCGTATAAAGCTAAAGTGTTCGGCGGCTGACCGAACAGTTTCTGCTCGCAGCTGCCTCAGGTTGGATTCAGTTGTGCATAAGCCCCGACCTGTGGCTAAAGAAAATCTCTAGAGGCGGGAATACTGTTGCACAAATTGCACAAATAATAAGAAAATTATTCCCGAGCAATTAAAATTCCTAAAACGCTGAAAAAACCGCTAGTACACTTTGAAAATAATTAAATATAAATTATAGTTTCAAAATAAGTATTTCCATTAACACGTTACAAACCTGTTGCCAAAATTATAATACCCTAAAAAGGTAAATATTCAAAAACAGTAAAGTGAAGCCCTAAATAATTTACTTCGAAATTCAATCTCGATAAGAACATAACTGGTGACAAGGAAAGGCATTTATGTTAGAATGAAATCATGTTTTTTGTAAATCATAAAGAGGAAACCTTTTTGTCTGAGAATATATATTATGCTTTGACAATTTATAACCTGTGATTACGGAAAATGAGTCACTTACTGTGCTATTTATACTAAATATCTCCTCTGAGCTACGTAAAACAGTAAAAAAAAAACACATAAAACCTTTAGGAGTAGGTAAATCCCTGTACAAGTTTAACTGCCAGCAAAATGCAGAAGATCTCTATTAGCTTACTGATATTCATCGGTTCGGTGGTGATTGCCTCGGCTGAGATCTCATCGCCCATTATCGGAGTTCTCACGCAGGAACTCCGCCCCAATGGATCAATCATGCGGCACTTCCCCAATAAGACCAGCTTCATAGCTGCCTCGTATGTGAAGTATCTGGAAGGAGGTGGAGCTCGAGTGGTGCCCATTTGGTGAGCAGACAGATATATCTGGTCTTTATAGTAATTAATCATCATTAACCCTCAATAGGATCGGGCGCAATCGCAGCTACTATGAAGATCTCATGCACAAGATAAATGGGTAAGTGCAAAATAAAGTTCAAATTGGCTCCCACATTTAAAATTTATTAATATTTTCACAGTGTTTTGCTGCCTGGTGGTTCCAATTGGTTCAATCAGAGCCACGGGTACGCTGAGGCAGGTGAACATCTCATTCAACTGGCGGTGGAACTAAACAATAAGGGCACCTTTATGCCGGTTTGGGGCACTTGTCTGGGAATGGAGCTTTTGGTTTTCAAGTTGGCCAACAACAGAGATCATAGGATAGATTGTAATGGAAAGAATATAACCCTGCCAGTGGAGTTTAAACAAGGTATGTATAGGATATACTGCGCCACCAGATATATATTTTATATTTTTTTTTCCATGCAGGTTACAGAAAGAGCCGCCTTTTTGCCACCATCAGTGATGATGTAGTTGTTGCTATGACCACAGAAAATGTGACCTCTCATTGGCATCGCTTTTGCTATACAGAGCAGGACTTTGCGGAGGATCCCTTAACTCGGATTTGGCGTGTTTTATCCTTGAATCATGACGTGCATGGCACCGAGTTTATTTCTACCATCGAGCACATTAAGTACCCCTTCTATGGGGTACAATTTCATCCTGAGAAGCCACAATACGAGTTCACCAAGCCAAGTATTCCCCACACGGCAGCTGCAATTATAACTAGCCAATTCTTTTCCGATTTCTTTGTGAGTGAGGCCAGGAAAAGTAATCAGAGCTTTGCGAATGCCACGGAGCTGGCCACAAGGTTGATCTTTAACTATAAGCCGGAGTATACCTCTATTCTGAGATCCATTTACACTCAGCAATATCTGTTCAGCAATGAGGAAATGGGTCATGAAATCAAGAGTTCTTTGTGAATTACATTTCTTGCTAAATTCCAAACTAATAAACTAAAGTCAAAGCTGGGAAAATGCAACATAAAACTGGCGCCAACTCCAATGGAGATAAAGTATCTCTTAAGCTTCTGAGCAGCAAAAAGCTAAGTTTGCTGGGCAGCTGATAATGTTTAATAATCGATACGCCAATCGGTTCCAATCACTCACACAAGTTAAGCCGTTCCTACTTATCAGCTGTGTTAGGTCAATAAAAACAAAACAGTTTGTCTATTAATATGCATTAAAAACAACAATATTTGGTGCAATTAGTCACAGATCAATTAGTGAAATATCCATAACTGAACTTTAACCAGACTTAAATAATTGTAAAGATAGTTTTTCCCCCGCCACGGTCAACACTTGGAACTTAATATAATCAATTAATCGCGGTACTATCTAGTGGACTCAAGTTGCCGGGGGGAGACCCATTGAAGAACCCATAACCCATACATCGTCATACCGCTAACTCATGCCCACGAATACCGAGGCATTCGCATTCTATATTCCACTTCGTATAAATGGAAACTGCTCGACGCTCCGGCGGGCAGTTTCGGTTAGCAGCTGACACTACTTGGATCCAACTGTGGAATAGCCGCGACTTCTGGCTGAGGAGCACTTCTGGAGAAGGGAATACACCGGGGTATGTGCATTATTAGTAAGAATTTCAGAGAAAGCGAAATAAAGAGGAAATAATTTAAATAAGGCAAACCCCTAAGAAATACCTTGAGGAAAATAACAGCTGCAACTCACTAAATTTATTACAATTTCCATAGGAATTCGAAAAATTCTAAAATTAGAGAACCCTATACTTAAACACATATATTATAAAGAAATATATATTTTACTAATCAGAAAGTTAAAACGTAAATATTACAGGCGACGTACTGAAGCTTTTATTACCTAAAAGTACTTAAAATCCACGTATTTGCAACAAACAACCTCTGAATAGCCACTTTAAATATATTTTTAGAAAGTTATATATATAAAAAATATAAAGAAATGCTTTTTTTTTCAAGATAAAGTTCATAAAAATAACCATGGCATAAAATAATAGATGATAGGCGTCAGCTAATCGCTAATGAACTTTCCAGATAAATAAAAACTCCCAAAAGAATGCAGAAGATCTCGATCAGCCTGCTGATCCTCTTCGGATCCCTGCTGAGTGCCTCGGCGGACATCTCATCGCCCGTCATAGGAGTTCTCTCTCAGGAAGTCTACTCGGATGGACTGATCTCCCGACACTTCGAGAACAAGACCAGCTACATAGCCGCCTCATACGTGAAGTATCTGGAGGGGGCTGGAGCCCGGGTGTTGCCAATTTGGTGAGTACGCAGACAGATAAAGATATCTGCCACCTAGAGATTAAAAGATCTTATCGCTACTACGGCAGGCATCATTTCATGAAGACTAGATAAGATTGACGGCCATTAAGAATTCAAACAAGCAAGTAATTTGATTTAGTGGCCCAATAATATTACGAACTCCCGATAAGATTGCTCGAAAGCAATTAATAAACCATCTTAAATACCCCTCGACAGGATCGGGCGCAATCGCAGCTACTATGAAGATGTCATGCACAAGATAAATGGGTGAGTAAGGGCATCTTGGAATTTCCCAGATTTTAAATTTAAATTTTAATTTATGGATGCTTCGATAGTGTTTTACTGCCCGGTGGTGCCACTTGGTTCAATGAGACCAATGGTTATGGCGACGCGGGCGAACATCTCATCCAGCTAGCGGTGGAACTGAACGATCAGGGTACCTACATGCCGGTTTGGGGCACTTGTCTGGGAATGGAGCTTTTGGTTTTCAAGTTGGCCAAGGGCAAGGAACATCGAATCGATTGCGCTGGAAAGGGCATTGCCCTGCCAGTGGAGTTCAAAGAAGGTATGATTAAACGTCAATTACCTAAATGAATATTCATAAACCTTTCTACTGCAGATTACAATACAAGTCGTCTCTTCACCTCCATCAGTGACGATGTAGTGGCTGCCATGGTCAAGGAAAATGTGACCTATCACTGGCATCAGTTTTGCTATACGGAGAAGGACTTCGAAGAGGATCTTCTCAATGAGACATGGCGAGTTATATCCGTGAATCATGATTGGAATGGCATCGAGTTTATTTCTACCATTGAGCACGTCAAGTACCCCTTTTATGGAGTTCAATTCCATCCGGAGAAGCCGCTCTACGAGTTCACCAAGACGAGTATTCCTCACACCGCTGCTTCTATCGTAGCTGGCCAATACTTTTCGGATTTTCTTGTGAGTGAGGCCAGGAAAAGTAATCAGAGCTTCGCTAATGCCACAGAGCAAGCATTGAGGTTGATCTATAACTACAAACCGGAGTACACCTCGATCTTGGGATCTACTTACACCCAGCAATATTTGTTTACCAATAAGGAAATGGGCTTGGAGGAGATTCCTGATATTCCTGACGAGGGCGGCGATGGTGACGGAGATGGCAACGGTGGATTATATCCCCCGTATCCCATTATCGTTGATGGCGATGGCGGCGGTGGAAGCTCCACAATACTACCCCTTTTCAGTGGGCTCCTCCTAACCTTGGTTATCATATCAATTAACTGATTGCTAGCCATGTTTATTTCGGGAATGAACCTTGGTCAGGGATTTTCATATCTCGGAATTATATTTTTTTTTTTTTTTTACCTACGAAACAAGACTTAATCAATATATGTATTTGATTTTACATACATAGGTACAAAAATTTATCTAGAAATACTTTGTTCATTTTATTGTTTATTGAATTAAGCTTTTTTTGATTGATTTCATATCGCTATAATTTTTTTTTTATTTATTGCTAAGGTATACACTTAAAATTCTCTACGTCACAGAGAAATATTAAAATATATTGTCTTTGTTGCCACGGGTGATTCAATTAAAATAATTATGATTCAGAATTGGCATTCATATATTGGTGGTAACAGTAGCTTAATTGATAAGCCACTATCTATAATCTGTAGCTATCTTTATTTGAATTCGGCTTTACCAGCTTTGTTATCAACATCTTAAAAGATTTTGTATAGCTTAAGAATATATACATATATGCCACTACCTAATTACTAAATATATAAATGTTTTAGGAAGATATTTCGTCTCTGTGGTCCGTCCTTGCCTCTTTCGTCGATACTCTTTTGCTTGCCTCTCGTCATCACCTTAGTGGTCATCTCTCGTTATCTCATTAGTAGTCACCTCTCGTCCTTCCTACATTCTCGATCGCTTTTGGTACTCGGAAAATGCTGCTGGCTAATGCTGCTCTCTTCAACTCGTCCAAATATAGCGTGTATATGCGCCCTGTTATACAACAAATAAGAAAAGTATATGTACATGTATACTGCGCATTCTCTGTCTTTTAATTTCAGTGCCGAGTATTTCTCTGACGAGCTACTATAGTGTTCTTAGTTTACATTATTTTTTATAGAGTCCAAATTTACCCAGTATCCCCGAAAGTAGGTAATACTTGCTTTTACAGCGCCCTTTTACTGCTCATCTTATGCAAAGCTTGCAGCAGGTGCAGTCTCCGTTTCTTTACGTTTAGTTTGCTTTTGTACGGCACTAGCCGAAGTCGGAAATACGAAAAACGGAAGACAACGATGTCGGAGGGCGCATGTGCCAGGGGGCCGCCACCCCCTCTTGGACAGACCCCAACCATTGGCGTCATGTGCATCGATATTGCCACGATGTTGCAGAAGCATTTTGGGGCAGAATACCATAGTTATCTAGCGGCATCCTACATCAAGTATTTGGAGGCATCCGGTGCCCATGTTGCGCCTGTGTGGTTAGTAAAAACTCTTTTTATATTTTATAAAAGCATGAGAATAGGTTATTTTTCTTATCAATATTTATTTGTATCTTCTTTAAGAGACACTTCGATTTATTTATTACAGTTAGATTAATATTTATAATATCGCTTGAAAATGAAAACATAATTCTATAAATAAATATAGCTTTGAACTATTTTTAAAATTTTAAATACAAGATAACTCTTAGATTCTGTCACTATCTGATTCTTTAGATGCAAACTCTATAATTTAAGATAAGTTGTCAAAAAGATACTTAAATCTGTATTTGTAACTTTAATCACGATATTAAGCTAACAAATCTATAAAGAAGAGAATATCCGACTAAATAAATAATCCATTTACATTAGAGGTGAAAAAGAATTGATCTTTTTGATGATATCATATGAAAAAAATTATTGAATATATTAAATTCCTCTAAAAAACAATTATTATGCATTCGGCATGATTTATTTTATTGTCAAATTTTGTCACGTAGTATGTAGTTGCCTTTGTGTTGTTGTTCAAATTAGTTGGAAAGCCTAGGATGCTGAAAAGCATGTTTACCCCTTGTATTGGCATCATGTGCACTGATATCGCCAAACTTCTCAGTGATGCCTATGGCCATCAGTGGCACTGCTATTTGGCAGCGTCCTATGCAAAGCATTTGGAGGCCGCGGGTGCAATGGCAGTTCCCATCTGGTAAGTGGCGATCAACGATCGGTGGTGAAAAGATAAACAAATTGCATAAACAAAGAAACGAAAGCGGAATGCAAAAGTGAAAAGATAAAACAATTAATTATTTTACTGGGCATTGTGCCAAGTGTTTTGCTGGCAATGCTATTAAAGAATGAGGCGGTAAAGCGCTCATTTTTAGTTATTTATTATGGTCGGTAGATGCTCAGGCTTTCGCTTTCATTCAACGACTAATGATGCAAATAAGAAATGCAAATTCAGCTGAGCGGATGTAGTATATAAATTCATTATTCTATAATATAAACAACTTATCTTTAGCGACTATTTGTAGAGATTGGTTTGGTTTTCGATTTCATCTGATGTTTGACAGTGTAAATATGGAAAGAGATTGATCTCAGGGGTTTTATTACAAAGAAAAAGTAGAATTTATAGGAATTTTGGGATAGGTTTCAACAATTTATAATCAATAAATAAATGTTCTTGCAGGATTGGCCGCGATCGTGCCTATTACAAGGGGATCATGGACCGTGTAAATGGCATCCTTCTGCCAGGCGGAGCGGTGTACTTCGACGACGCCGAGATGAAGGCCAATCCAAATCTAACCAACGACTGTGTCAGGAGTTCCGAGCACATTTACCAACTGGCCATGGAGCGAAATAAGCAGGCAAAGAAGGAGAACGACCCCGGTGGATACTTCCCCCTTTGGGGCACTTGTCTGGGCTTTCAGTTTATCCTAATACATGCCGCCGAAACGCCAAAGATTCGCACCGATTGTCAACACATCCAACAGGCAATGCCATTGAAGCTGGCCGAGGGCTACCTTAAGTCACAGCTCCTGCAGAATCTGTCCACGCAAGCGGCAGAGCAAATGGAACGCGTGCCCTTCGCCTCACACCAACATCAGTACTGTGTCACCGAAGAGTGCCTGGAGTCCTTTGGCCTGGCCAACGACTGGCATACCTTGGGCACCCAGAAGGATGCTTCTGGAGCGGAGTTCATTTCCCTCATCGAGCACCGGCACTTTCCCATCTTCGGCAGCCAGTTTCATGCGGAACGGGCTGCCTTTGAGCAGCTGTTTGCTGGACAGGATCTATGCCACGAGTCGCACACTCCCGTGGGGATCGAGTTGGCTCAGCTTATAGGCACACGCTTTGTTGAGGTCTGTCGCCGGAACAAGAATCGATTCGCCAGTCCCGATGAGAAGGCGCGGCATCTCATCAACAACTGGCAGCCAGTGTTTTCGGGAGTCTACAAAGACTGCAAATGGCTGCAGTGCTATCTGTTCAAGAAGGACGAGGATTATCCGGAGATACTAGTGGGAACTACTGCGAGTGATAAAAAGGAAAACTGAAAGATCATTTATTCTAATCTAGGCATCGTGGGCTGTAAACAATAATAAAGAAACAAAGGCAACAATTAAGTATAAAGCATTTTAGTTTAAACTAGTATAATATTTTAAAATTAAATATAAATATGAGAAATTATAGGTATACTAAACTGATTAAATATGCTTTTTGAAATATATTCCAAGAATAAAACTACTTTATTTGTAAGTAATTCACTTGAAATGTGTCCGTGATTTTCCTTACTTTTTTGAATGGCCAATGAAAGCTCTTGTTGATTTCTGTTTTTTTGGCCGCTACCTTTTCTGGAATTTTCCCTCTCATATTTTCCTTTTCCAATCATTCAGTTCTTTGGACTAGTTGGAAGTACTTTTCCATATTTGTCTCATGCAAATTTCACACTGTACTTTTCCGTTCAATTTTTGGTACACGCTTTCCGCTTGTGTTTTTCAAGGATTTTTCAGTGGGGGAAAGCTATTTTCTGTTTGCCTCCTGTTTTCCCTCAAGCAAATGGAATATTTTTGTTCATTTTTATGAGTCTTCCTTTGCCAGGGGGTTTGTTTTTCCATTTTTGGGGATATAAGTGAAATGGAAATTAAACATACATCATAGCTATGGAATATATCATTAGCAAAAGGGGCTGAAGGAAGGTGTTATTTTTATATTTTATTTTTTATTGTGAATTTATTTGTAAGCCCAAAATTATACTTTAGTGCTAGGTATTTAATTAAATAATAATTAAGTTAAAATTTCCTTATTTTAAATGAAATATTTGTTTTATAAATCTTCCTGCTTTTGTCTTTATCATCTCTTTCATAATATAAGTTCTCCTAAAATATTTATAACTTTAACATATTATTTTCTCAAGTTACATATTTTATTTGAATGCCATTAATATTTTTAATAGGGTATTTCTTGTTTCGAGCACATCTTTTTCTTTCCTATTCATTGGTTGTGTGTTTGTGTTCCTGTTTTTGTGTGTGCTGGCAGGCCCATTTTCATCTTCGCGCTCCAACTTTCAAAAATTTCCACTCGGGGGGCTCGTCAAAAGGTTGACTGCTCATAATTAGCGCATGACAGAACGGAATTTTTTCCTGCCGGCTTTTGGTTATTTGTAAATTCCTTCGCATATTCCATTAGGCGGACACTGGCGCTCGGTTATTTTTTAAGGCTCGTTTCGCCGGTTTCCCTCGTATATCTTTTTTTCTGGCATGGGGTTAAAGTTCAGTCTGATGTGCTTGTTATGGCACCTGCTTGTTGTCTGATTCCCATTATTGTGTGTGCGGCTTCGAGGTGCTGCCAGTCGTATTGTTATGTCCTGGTATCTCTGCGTCTGGGTCTCCGGCTTTTCCGCACTGTTGTCTGGCTTCCTTTTTGCCACCTCATATTATTTTCCCAGTCCCGTCATTGTTACTAGATTTTCCTTTTCTTGTATGGTAGCTGTTTCGATCTGGAATCGCATGCTAATGGGACCAGACAAATGTCTAGTCTGGCTTGACTTGTTAATCATTGTTATTAGTGACTGAGCACGTTTTGGAAGGGTGATTACATATTGTTTAAGTATTACTTGATATTTTATATATTTGTATGCTTATTTGTACTTATTTCTTTGAAATGTATATGATATTAAAATATTAATTAGGAAAGTATTATTAAAAATATATATATTTTAGTAAATTTATTGAATTTTTAAAGAAAACTTTGTTATATTTATGTACTATTATTTTTTGATACCCCTGCAGGTTATTATCAATCAAGTCTTAAGTTTGTAAATCATTTAAGGAGTTACTCCCGACTCTGTTAATTATATAAATCCTTAATCAGCATCAATCATGTTGATATTTTTGTAAGGGGTTGCATTATAAAAGTTTAAAAAAATTGAAGATAAATAATAAATTATAATTAAATCGACTTTTCGAGTTAATTCAATTGGAAGCCGAAAGGGTATACAAACTTTGGCTTCCTGAAGTTAGTTTTCCTTGCATTTTTTTGATGAAAATTCCCCTTTGAAGTGCCAACAAATAACGGCATTGCTTAACATATTTCTGCAGTTTTGTTTTCTCTCTATTTTTCCTTCGCTGGCTTTGAGAGGGAAACCCCTTTTTATACCCTTGCAGGGTATTATAATTTCAGTCAGAAGTTTGCAACGCAGTGA
>JAEIIJ010003929.1:0-105546 GCA_018904815.1 Drosophila ogumai
TGCGTTGCAAACTTCTGACTGAAATTATAATACCCTGCAAGGGTATAAAAATATATAATTGAAGTAAACAATTCCTATAAGTAGAATATTTATGAAAAAGTGAATGGCATAAAGCTTTTTATACTCGTATTTTATTTCTAGAAATAAATTTATTTTAAAGAAAATACTTGTAACTTGGTCCTGAAAAGCACTAAAATGTGTTATTATTATTATTTTTTTAATATTTATAAACAAATTGAGAACCAACAAAAAACTTTTTAAAATAGCATTTTATTTTAAAAAATATTTACAAAGGAACTTAGAACATAAAAGCAACAGAAAACCTTTAAAATATTTTTTAGTGAATACAAAGAAATAATTTTTATAAAACAGTTTTCCTAACCAACTTTCAAAAGGCTTTTATAAAAGGAAAGTGTATTAACTATTTTAGATTTAAGCTTATTTTCCATTTCTTAAATGCATTTTGGGGTTGCCTGCTCTATATTATTCAGGAATTTGTACCTGTGGTTAAAACATTTAGTGCTACTTATGCGACCGCAGCTGTGCAGGGATGGGTGTGTTTGTGGGCAGGAGCCCTTGGCAGTCGAGTGCCATCAAAGTGTCGCCAACGAAGCTGCCGCCCGAGGCACTTAAGACATTTGCGGCATGCTGCATGCTACACTCGTTGGCTCTCCTGCTCTTACCTAGTCACCTACTTACCTGTCCCCCTGCCCCTGTCCCTGCCCTTGCCCATCCCGCCTCATTAAAGTAATTGAAGTGGGGAAGCGCGGGTCGAGGGACTAAGGAAAGGTGTTAAAAACGACAGCGAATATGTCTATGGCTGGCTGCTTGCTCTTCTTGGAATTTTTCCCCGCCAAACATGTTGCCGGGCATTAAAATCATTGTCAGACACACACACCGGCTTCCGTGGAGGTGGAAGAAGAGTTGTGTGCATTATGGCCATCAATTAAGGCTGAAGCCAAATTGTGTTGACACTTGGCTTGATGCTAAGTGAAGGCATCAAAGTCAACCAGAGAGCTGCCAAAAAAAAAAAAAAAATAATAATAATAATACTAACAAAAAGGAAAATCCTGTGCGAAACTCGCTCTCGGTCAGAGAGCACAAAAAAAGGTACACAAAAAAATGTGAGAACATAAAATATTTACGAGCCATAACAAAAATGAAATCGAGAAAAATGAAAGCAATAAACGGGACCCCTCCTGCGCAGAGAGTCAGGTGTGGATGGCGGCATTGTGATAGGGGAATAACCATATAAATCTATATATATTTATGTGTGAGCTCCTATATATTTTCATTTGCCATAAACTAACACGGTACGAGGCGAGTAAACAAGGCCATAAAAGTAGAGATCAATTCCAAATGCCCAATCAACTAAGAGGGAAATCCTCTCAAGAGCTCTCTCTCAGCTCGAGTAAATTGCAATACAATGAAAAATGCTCAAGCTGGAGAATATATAAATATGTATGTTTAGAAAACTGTATCTGTTTTCGGGAAGAAGGTTCGCCTAGGTTCTAGAAGGTTCTCCTTTTTAATTGGAGCTTGCCTGGCCTCTTTCGTGGCCATAAATCTGTTACCCGAAATATCCACTTGTGTGACTTCTTTGACTCGTTTTAGTCCCCCCTCATAAACTTTTTCTCGCACATTTGCGGCCACGAAAACTTTCCAGCAGAATGCTCAAAACTTTGTCTAATTATGCGCAAAAATTTCGCCTCGAAAGTGACCGTAAAAGGGGGAAAAGTAGACAAGTCATAAAAAAGAAGAGGAGCGAGCGTAAAAAGGTTTTGACTTGGCCAAAAAAACTTTTCGCTTTTCGCCCATCAAAGTGGTAGCAATGCAGGCGAAAATGTTCCTGCAGCACATTAACAAATGCGTGTGTCTGTGGCTAACTTTTTAATTACGTTTAATTAAGACTGACCAACAATAGCCCAGCTTAAGTTTCAGTCCAGATGTCAGCTGTTGGCTGTTGCAAAGTTAAGTCAATAGGCAAAGCGCTGAAAGTTCCTCCAAGCTGTTTTTTTTCTTACATTTTTACCATCATCTGTTGTCATAATTAAGTCCGAGACCGAGTCTGAGTCCGAGTCCTAGTCGGACTGAGCATCCCGTTTGGCCCCGGCGTTGACCAGCTCGAAATCAGTTAAGTGCAGCTGCCGCCGGAGTCAGCCCCATGAGGACTTCTGGCCAAGAAGGAATGAGACGACAAAGCGTTGTACGACGACATCATTAAATTGTTTTCCCCAGCCGCATGTTGCTGCGGGAAAATGGAGCGTTTTCCTGTCTGCAGCTGAAGTTGAGCGTTTGCATTGCAAAAGCACTTGAAAAAATATGAAGGAAAAATCTTTATAAAATCACATAAATATTACATTAAAAATATTCTTTGTATTTTTTAATTATAAAGAAAATGCTAAAACATTTATTCCTGAATTTGTGGATTTTTCTGAGCTATTTTCTCTTGTTCAAATTTTGTTTTGCTCACGAAGCCATGGTTATTGAGAGAAACTCCTTGAAATCATTTAAAGTTAAGCCAGCGCTATTGCATTCTTCACGTGTGTGTATAAAACTATGCTGAGATGGCATTTTCTATATATTCCCATTTAATTTTCTCAAAATTTAATGAGAATCCAGGCGGGAACCCATACCGTTCTTTAATTGTTTTCAAGTGCTCGCGTTTTTTGGGGGCTTCTTGTCAATTTGCCAGCTGTCAGTTAGTGCCGTCTCTATATCCTTGCATCTCTCGCTCCGAAAAATACAAATAGACTCTGGAGCCAAATATGTTTGCTCAAGCATGAGTGCCATCGACTCTGTATTCGCTTGGGTTCATCGTGGGTTCGTATTTCGTATTTTTCATTTTTCGTTGTTTATTCCCCTTTTCTCTGGCTGTTTGCATTTTTGCTCAATGAAGTGCATCATCATCATCATCAACAGCCCGAGGAGGAGAGCTTCTCCTTCTTGCAGACGCCATAAAAAAAAAAATACAAAAATTGGCATCGCTATCGACTGCATATTCCTCTCAGTCTGTCAATGAGTCAATCCGGCAGCTCACGCCCAATTGCGCAATTAAATAGGAGGTCCTTTGCCATCATCACGACCACAATTGTGGCAAGGTCGCATTCGTAGTCGCCTCTCTTTTTATTAGCGAAAATTGCTGCTTGTCGAAGGCAGTTAATATTAATCAATAAATTGTGGTTTGGCCCTAACCTTTAGATGGGAACTCGCTCAATGGCACCTGCCATTTGAAAGGACATAATAAAAATTCCGTTGCATTCGCTGAGGTCCTCGCCGCTGCCTCTGTGTGTGTGTCGCTATGCCAATCGATAAGCCTTTTGCATAGAGCTGGGGGAGGTGGGGTGAGGATGCCGGGGGGTGGTGGAGGCTGCTACCTTTCAGAAAACTTTAAATGAAAAACTTTAAGTGCTGTGAGGCATGTGAGTGTGTGAGAGAGGTCCCCCTGCACAGTGGTCGCCTTTCTCCTAGGCGATGGAACGTGCTGAAGTGCAATAAAATTAAGTGTTGTTTGTGCGCTTTGGAATCCTTAATCTAAGGTCGGGGTCGTTGTGCTTCCTGTACTTTTATGGCCGTTTTTATTACTTAAATAAAATGCCAAAAATCCAAAATAGGTGGGTTTTCTTTCAGACTAAAAACCAACATAAATCAAAGGGATTTATGTTAAATAATGGTAATGTTTGGCCAGGACATAAGGTTTACAATCCTCAGTTCTTTGATCTATGTTGTATAATATTTATATGCTGCTGAAAAAGGTCCTTGTGAGCTGTGCTAGGTTTTAATATTCAAAATAAATATAATTTTAAAAAATCAATAAATCATAGCATAGGGAAATGTGTAGCCTAATTAATATAGCCCTTCGTGAAGCTATAATTTTGAATTTCAAAATTTCCACTTAGCAAGAAACCACTATGAATATTTCTATGAGAATGTAATAGCCCTCGGCACACACACAACACACTCTAGCTGACACACACACTCACGTGTTGGCTGTGGCTGTTTATCAATGCAAATATTTTGCATACGCCACGTTGCACGTGAATTGCAAGTGAACATCCGTCGACCGTCGACATCGTTGTCGTCTTTTGTGAGAGAGTTTCCTTTCCCTGCAGCAGTGGCCCCTATTTCTCGCCCCCCTTCCAGTCCCTTTCCCGCACTTTTTCCTCGCCCTTTTCCACGCTTTTCCCTCATTTTTGGTAGACCTCTCCTCCGTGGATGTAGTTAAAGTAAATACACATGCGGCGGGCGGCCTGAAAGGCCTAAAATTGTGTGTACCAGGCACATGCATAATGGAAAAACCTAGCCCAACGTGAAAGCTGTGGGAAAAGTATGGAAAGTCGGGCCGAGTAAGTTTCACACGCTTTCCCCCTCGAAAACTTTGTTTGCGCTGGGCATTTTAAATGGCAGCGAGCAGCAGCGACAAGGATGCCGGAGAGTAGAGATGCTTAAGCAAAATGAGCAATTAAGGATTATTGCTCGGTTTGCCCGTTTAAATTATGAGACGAGCCGGTGCTGGGCGAAGGGAACATAACCAGCTTACACACAGAGGCGGCAAGAAATGGTATAATGTTGCATCAAAGAGGTGTCGGTTAATCACGCAGTTGATCGAGGACGAGGACGAGGGCGAGGTTGAGGGCTTCAGGGTTAATGCCACACTGCACACGTTGCCACTTAACCTTACACGGGAAAGAATAGGGAACTAAAATTAAAGTAATTTAAATTAATTAATAACAATTGATTAAAATTAATAAATAACAATTCATTAAAATTAAAATAAATACGTAAATAATTGGAAAGGAAGAGCCAATGATTTATTAATCTATCTTGGAAAAAGAAGAGAACACTAAATTTATAAAGAATTTTATGTTTCAATTTTTATATATTTATAAGAAGTTTTCTCTTATTTTTCCAAAGCACTTCTTATAATCCTGTTTTACTATACGAAGAATATAGTTGTTTATGTAAACTGCCCAGTTTTAAGCCTCAAATCGCACACTTTATAAGCATAAATTGTTTTCAGTTAATTTTTAATTAATTAAATGAAACAATTATTTTTGCTACATTGTCGCCTGTAAGCTTCACCTTCGTTGGGGTCAGGTCCTTGCACCGCTGCCAGGGCAACACCACTGCTGGCTGGTGGCACTAACAAAGTAGCATAAACTTTGTTAACATATGGCAATACTTTTTCACTGCCTCTCGACTGTCAGCAGTCGTCGTTCCCGCCGGTCTTGAGTCCTTCTTCCGCTCCATATATATATATACATTTTTGTTTGTTTATTTGTTTGCAATGCGAACAACTTTTAGCACTTGCAACAAAGTGCAATCTGGCCCAGAGCTACGGCAGCTCCGCTTGCCACATGTCAAGAGGAGTGCAATGGCGATGGCAAAAGGGCAAAGGCCAAAGCCTGGCAGCCGAAACAGCGTGACAATAATTATGAAGGCGGTAATCAAATTCTCCAGTCATCTCCAGCTGCAGTTCCACTTTAGCATGCCCCGCCAGCGGAAGGAACAAAGGCGCGAGTGGCAACGACAACCGCAACTTGAGGCAAGTGGCGGCGGGCTTAGTGTGAGGCGGAAACAATGTCGAGCCAAAGAAAAAAATAAAAGAAATTAAAACTTGAGCACAGTTAAATAAATAAAGAAAAAGAAGAGCATAAGAAAGAAAAATTGTTTGCAAAGGCCATGAGAAAAACTTTTTCCGCCATCCCATGGTTACCTCCTTATGGTGTGGGGAAGAGTCTGATGGACAGCAAAGCCAAGATGTTACACGACCGACTTAGTCTTCTATTTTATAATAGAAATGCCAGGAATTTCTTAATTGAAACTAGTAATTCTGAGATTTATATTAAAGTTGAGTTATTTAGTATAGTAATTTAAGGAAACCATAGAAATCTTGTTTAAAAGAGGAAGAATTAAAATGGCATTGGTTTAAATATTTTGTATATTATAGGAGGTATTTATTTTGTCATTTATTTATTTTCATCTGCAAATTGTATTATTTATTGCACTAAAAAATAAATTCAAGCTTTTTTTAAAATCTCATTTCAAATGCAAACAATTTTAAAACATTATTAGAGTGTAATTTGTACCTAAAATTAAAGAATACCACTTTCATTTACTTGATTTCTATTCATTTTTAAATACAAATATAAGGATAGATATGTATAGGTTTAGAAAATCAACCGTAGGATGATTTTTTCCTGCATTGAGTCCTTAAAATCGAACACTTTTGCCTCCCGTTCAAAAACTACAGATGAAAAGAACATCGAATCCAAACGAAACGAAACTATCTTGGCAGTCAGTCAGAAGGCAGCCCGAGCGGAATTACTTCCGCTCCGCTTAATTGCATTAAACAAGCCGAGTTGGGAACGGATCGGTTGAGCCAAGATAGACAGAGGAGCAAGCAGACAGGCAGACAGACAGAGAGTCGGGAAAGTTGAAAAGCTATTTTTTGCTGGCTTCTCAGCTGGGTTCAACCGCAAACACGTTCACACATGAGAGCTGCAGCTGGGGCAGCTGCCTCATCCTTCACCGAACCTGCTCCTCCTCCTCCTCCCCTCCGTTCCAGCCGTAATTGCATTATTTTCATTAACAAAAGTTCAACTTGGCCAGCGAGCTTTTCACACTCGTCACGCCGCTGTGGCGATTGCAAGGATGGGCTGGGGTTGGGGGTAACTTTGCATTTCCGGGACAATAGTTATTCCGCTTCTTCCCACGCTCCCACTTGGAGTGACGGCTGCCCCAGTCTCCTGCCCCATTTGAGATGCGATGTGAGGTCGCGGGCATAATAAACTTTAATTAAAATGCATAAAAGCGTGTGCAAGTAATGAAAACGGAACAGAGATCTAGACCTCCGTCTCGATTTAAAGTAATTCAAGCGACCGACAATCAATTTAATCAGTAAGGACGACTATAGCAGTTAATGTGCTGATATTATACTCCTGCCCAGGACGGGTACTCGTCCTGGTTGCGTGCTGGGTACTCGGAATCGCACTGCACTGATGGTAATTGCCATTGCCATGGTAATGAGGTGCGAACAGCAAGAAACAACAAATTAAACGGCGCCATCAGGGGAGATAATAACATGGAGCTGTTGGTAATACTTACCAGAGAGAGTAAGAGAAAGTAAAAAGGAGAAAGCACTGGAGTTAACAAGGAAAGTAGCAGGCTTATTATCAGGTGAAGAGTTTTTAAGACAGAATAGGGAAGTAACACTTGGAGATTTAAGTGTGAGTTTTCGGAGCTTATAATGTCGATATTAATAATACATTTTAAAGTCATAGTAATTAGCCTTTATTGTTACATAAAGATACTTTAAAGTTAAGTGCAATTTGTTAACAATAATTCAAAGTTCGATCTATAATTAAAGATTACGAAGAATTGAACATAAATCGATATTCTTTTTGATCTATGAAAGTGTGCCACAATAAAACTTAAACTAAGATAAAATATCATTGCTTAAAATAAATATTTAAGAAAAGTGTACTTCTAAAAAACAAAGTTTGAATACAAAATTTGTTCGATAAATCATATCTACTCATCCCATCGAAATATTTTCGATATAATTTCAATAATTAATTAATTAAAATTTGAGGAAGTATAGCAACATTATGGTAGCTGCAGCATTAAAAGAACATATCTCATCAATTTAATTGCTTTCAAAGATTTAAAAAAACATATAAACAAGAAAGAAAATGAAACTGAATGCAGTCGTTTACCTTCCTGCCAAAATCACAGTGACCCGTAACCCTTTTACGTTCCAATTAGCACATTCAGGACTCCAACCAGACTTCACCCCAACCCCATTCAACCATCCCCGGCGGCAACAACTCTTTCGCTTGACATCTTGACAGATTTGATGGGGCCTGAAGTTTGTGTCATTTGCCACCTTTTGAGTAATCTGCAACTAAATTAGAAGCGCGGCCAACACAAAAGTTTTATCTGACAAATACATTTCAATTGTTGGCCAGCTTCTTCTCCAGATGACAAATGGGTCTGAGAACTGAAAAGTTTAATGAACCGCAGTGGCAATGCCAAACTGCAAAATGCCGTCGAGCATAATGAGCGGGGGGGGGGATTTGGCAATTAAATTTTGCTTAGCTGCCACGCCCACGAAAACAACTCAATGCCCTCGCATCGCCTCGCCTCTCCGAAGTTGTCAAAATTAACGAAATGCGGGGCTCCTCATTAATCTCTGTCTCCCAGTTGGGGAGCTGGCCAGGATCCGGAATGGATGAATGAATGGCCAGTGCCAGTGCCAGTGCCAGTGTCCGGGCCAGTGCACAATGCTCATCGTCGTCTCTTCGTCATAAAAATGAAAAATATACTCAAAATGACAGCAAAAAGTTGTGTTGCGTGGTCCACAGCCTCCTTCTACTCCTCCTCTGACCATTTTCCGCTCGGGCATCTGGTGCGTGTCGCTGCTAAATGCGGAGGGGAAAAATGCGAGTTGGGAATGTGAAAATGGGAAAATAGGAGTGCCATTTGTGCCACAGCTACTCCCGAGAGTTAATCATTTTCTTTCAGTCATTTGTTTGATGGTCTTCCTTTGTTTTATTTCGTTTTTGGTGTCATAAATGTGTGAGGCGTTGCAAGTGCGAGCAAAACGCGTATACGCAGTGTTGGCCATCATCAAAGCCGGATGCAACCTCAGTAATTGTGCATAGAAAGAAATTTATAAAAAAAATTTAAGAAAAAAAGAAAATAATTAAGATAGAAGCTTGTTTTAAATTGTTTGTAGATGATTGTAAATGAATGAAATTACCAAAAAGCCAAGGATTCTAAATTTCCTTTAAATATGTAGCTAGAAGTATTTAATATTTATTTTCAATTCTTTCAGTGTATAATTTTCCGCACGAAAAGCCATGAAAATGTGAAGATGACGTGACATCGAAATGGAATCATTATTGAATCTTTTAGTTAACCCCTCTCTTAATAACAGATACGCTGCAATATTCAATTTAAGACCCAAGGATATTAACTTCTGCTTTCTCAAGCTCCCTGACTATCGGTCAAGTGCATATAAGTACTCTATATAGGGAAACCCTGAGAAAATGCCAATCAGTTGACTTGCAATTAATTAAATGGCATTAAGTCCGGGTCTCACTCTGTCAAGAGCCCGAGTCCGGGCGACGTCATTGTCCTAATTTCGGCACGAAACAAAGATGGAGTCAACAAAATGGCCAGGAGTGGAGCACTGGAGCACACTGTCTGCTCAATTATTTAGATCTTGTACTGGCCCATGCAGCTCTCTGTCCATGCATAAATAATGGCAAAGCCCCGGCCCAGTAGCAAGTGTGTCCCAAAACAGAAAACAATTGAGAGAATTCCCCACGTTCCGGCTGCCGTCCAACTACCCGACCATGTGTTGGCAATTGAAACTCAATTTAGTCAACTGGCAAAGCAACCGAGCTCGGTCTCAGCTAGGGCGTGCGGAGGGGGCAGTTGGAATCTAAAAGAAAAATGAGGCAGCAAAATGCATTTTTACAATTTTCACGCCAATTGCCATGAAAGCTGTAAGTGAAATACTTAAATGCAGCCACCTCCTGGCACTACGGCTCTGTGATTCACTCTATACACGTCCCCCTTGGCCGTGTCCTGTATTCTGTATCCTGCCGCCGTTGCTTCCTGCCTGGCATTCGGCTCACGTTTTTGGGCAATGTGTCGCGACAATCAACAAGCCGCGCAAATGCTCCTGTTACCATTTGGCCACCCAGCCAGCAGGCTGAGGATGGTGGCCCGGAATAGCTCTCAGATTTGGGGCGACAAAAATCCAAATTCCCCTCGATGTATTCGAAATTGTTTCGAGAACAGATGGAGGTTGATTTTAGATATTTAAAGGAATATTTAGATAGCTAAAATTCAGGTTTTATAAAGGATTTAGGTAAGTAGTTTCTAAAAAATAATTTTTAAAATATTTAATTTAGTTTAAAGTTGAACGGACAAGCATTTTATATTAATTAAAATATTTAATGATATTTAAAAAAGCTGCCTGTATTTTTTATACAAATTTAAATAGTTAACTTTAGGTCCCTAGAATCATTGTATTTATTTAGTGCCCCAGTTAAGTGCAAATTGATAAACGTATGAATACTTTAGTAAGCCATCCATCAGCGTCAATCCTGTAAGCCCCGGCTCGCTTAGCTTCCTCTGTTACATACTGGGCATCCATTAGTTCATCATCCGGTCTCTCCCTCTTTGGAATCCCGATCCTGCCAAGAGCGCGGGGATTTTGCGGTGAGTTCCGAGCACCGCCTGGTTGGGCAATTAAATGCTTTGGCGCGCCAGGATGCAGGCGAAACTTTAAAACAAATAGCCCCAAACAACAACAACAACATTGCAGGCTGTAACAATTAATGTGAATTTATTTTTCGGACTCATTTGGCGGTAATTGCCGGGCGTCAACGAGAGCAAAAAGAAAGAAAGCGCGTACTTTTTCCACGAGGGCTGCCCAAAGAGTTGTTTTTGTAGCATGTGTCAGAGTTCCATGAACTCTGATATGGCCCCTAGATGGTTAACATAAGAGAGGGCAACTCGTAATTTCCATAGAATTTCTGCCCACTTATTTACGATGAATTTTTGGACAGCCTACGCAGTAAAAGGCTTAACACAGAGTCCTCCCCTTTTTCAACCCCTTTTCGGCAATTCCGGCAATCATTTAAGCTGTTTTACGAGCTACAATTGTGCGGCTACGACGGCCAAGGCCGGGGAATTTCCCTGTTCTCGGAACAACTGTAAATAACTTTGCTCATTTGAACATTTATTGGTGACGCAAACGGCCTGTAGCTCGGTCTCGGTCTCGGTCTCTGGAATGGCCTCCTTCAACTTATTGCCGATTTTTACTTGTGTTAATTTCCTGTAACGGTGGAAATTACCCATCGCCACAAGAAGAGAGTGAGAGCGAGTTACGGCCAGGATTGGTCTTCCGAAGGCCATCAAAAGCGCTGCACAGACATAAAATATGATGGAGGGCACTTAAGCAGCCCGACTCGATCTCATCTCCTCGCTGACAGCCATCAAAAATGTACACAACATGCATAAATGGATGACACACACTCACTCGGCGGCGGCGCCGGTAGGTGACACTCTGACGCCGCCTTTTGTTTTCATAAATATTAAAGTGAGTAAACCTTTGCGAGAAGAGCAGGCCTCTGTGTATGGGTGTGTGCAAATCTCTACAATTTCATTTAGACCCGAAACGAGAGGGCGGTGAATTTATGGCAAAACTTTGTCGCAACATTTTCTTAGCCTAGTTTGGCGCCCTGCTGCTGCTGCCGTGCGAAATACAAATTTATAGAAAATAGTATATGCAACTTCAGCGCTACAAGGTGTTGCAATGTCGTTGCTGCCAATGGGGAAATCGCAACGTAATTCAAATGAAGTTTTCAGCGAACGGGCTTGGTAAATATATGCGGAATATTAATACGATTTTAGTGTGCCAGGCGACTGGGGCAATATGTTGTTTTCCTCCTGCTGGGAATAAATAAGGTACAAGTTGAAATTCTAGACTATGGAATAACTCGGGTTTCTAAGAGCTTAAAAATCTGTGCATACGTTTAAGCGTCGATAAATTTATTTAAAAAATTATCTGATATTTAATGTAATCAAATATGAATATATATTTATTCCCTGCCCTCATTGCATTAAAAACCGTGTATATTTTCAGGGAACGTATTCTTTTTATATTTTATTTATTTTTTATTTCCTTGTTTCCATAACTTTAATGCTTGTAAAGAATCATAAGGTTATATAATTTAACAAAATATTATATATCTCCACAAATTTAATACATTTTTCTCCCTCGGTGTATCACAAAATAACTCAGGTTCCTATAAAGATTCCCTAAACAGTTCTATTGACAAATAGCTGGCAAACCACTGTGCCAATGAGCCATTCATCTCATCGCAGACTCTCCACCGACTGCGGCATGAGCCAACGGGGGCAGGGAGTGCAATTGAAAGCCCTGTGGCAGTATCATTAATCAAGCTGCAACTTTGGTTAAATCGAAAGCGATTTCCCCCCATTGAAGAGTGCACTCTGGCGTGCTGAATCCTTTTGGCCTGATGCCGTGCCGACTCGTAATTTGGCTGAGCAGACAAATGACTGGGGGAATTGCAGTGCGAATGATATCTGCCCCCAATGAAATATGATTTGAAGGCGTTGAGCTGTCAGCCACAGGAGCTGAGCCTCCTGATTTTTACACCCCCTTGGAATCCATAGCCCTTTCCTGTGGTCTGGAAGCCATAGCAAAATTTATTGTCGGGGTAAATGAAAATGCCAAATTTCGTTCTAAGAACAAGCAAAAGGAATTTAACCAGAGCTGCGCTTATATTGCCTCTCGGAAAAGGCAGCTATACCCCCAACCTCCCCTTTTGCTAACCGAGAACAATTCTCGGATGTAATCCCCCTTTGAGCCAGGGAGCAGAACCTGCAACTACTCACTCGAGTGACCCTCAAAAATATGCCACACAATTGCTACACACACACACAGAAGCCACGAAAAGCTTCTGTGAGAGAGGGAGGAAAAGGTGGGGAAAACGATTTCATTCATGAAAATTTTTACACAAAATTACATTTGCCGTGCCTCGGCCCTTGGCTAACTAACTTGGCTTGGTCGAAAAGCCAAGGCTGTGAGGCTGGCAGGCATTTTCCCTAAATTATTCGGACAAAATCCAGAGTCGCTTCGAGGAGGGGAGCAAAAACTCGGCCAAAGACCTACAATATCAATGAATCCTTGATGCTAACTTTACGACCCCCAGAAGCCAGTCCGGGTCCTCCTCTTTCTGCGTCGCGTGTGTGTTTAATTTGCGTTGTCTCCTCATTAATAATGGAGTGCTCCTTTTGGAAAGTAACTAACACCGCATCAGATTCCCTTTTTGCCCAAACTATGACCACGCCCATTCATCCCCATTCCCATCTCTATTTCCCCCCAAAAAAGGGACCATAATCTGCGGGGGGAGGTGGTAACTTCCACCTCCACTTTGCACACATGGCCACATCCGTTTTGGAATACAAGTGGAATACAAATTTAATCTGTCGGTTTTCTGGGATTTCCTCATTTGTACCGGATTATAATCTCTGGTTCTCTGGCAGCGAGGGCGTGTGGCAAGGTGGCAAGGTGGAACCCTTTGTTCTATCAATAGGCGCTGGGCACTTTCTCCTTTCACTCGGGGTCAAAAAAAAAAGAGGAAAGAGAAAGGGCGAAGGTCCTTGCGTGGGTCCTCCCACGTTAATGAGTTGCCAAGTGACTGCCAAGGAGGAGGGGCTGTCTGCTGCTGCTACGGCTGATGATGATGATGATGTGAAACTGAACATGAATGGGGCACAAATTGTGCTCAATTGGTTGTGATTGGGTTTGCCGGGAATCGTTTGCTCTGCCTATCCGGGCCTCTTTTGGTTCCTATTCAACAGATTTCCACTTAAAAAGCCCAAGGACATGGGAACCAGGCAGTTGCGATTAAATCCGTTGAAACCTTTTAAGCCGGCCAATTGGAAAATGCCGGACTTAAATGGCTCATAATTAAATTAAAATCGAAACAGATGGTATGCTGAACCTTTTTAAAATATTTCAAATAATTAAATAATAGTATTGATGAAATAGCTGAAATTTTTTCGGTTAGAATTAGAAAATACTATTATTACACGTGAATAATATATTTAAATTGATGCAATTTATGCGTGTTAATGTTTACTTATTAATTTTCTAAAAATTCCTATTTGAAAACTCAATTGTAAAATGTTTCCAGTTCGTGTGATTACCAAATACCTAAGAAATTAAGGAAATCAAGGCTCTAATTTAACCAAACCCCATCTATTATTAACATAATCATTACAGTGGATTTCCATCAAGTCTTTCCAACTAATTAATGTTTATTGTCTAATTAATAGTTAATGCCTTCACTTTATTAATATATTATTGTTGTAGGTGGCTATAAAGAGCTTTCGTTACAAGCCCACTA
Source organism: Drosophila ogumai (assembly GCA_018904815.1). Classification (NCBI taxonomy): domain Eukaryota; kingdom Metazoa; phylum Arthropoda; class Insecta; order Diptera; family Drosophilidae; genus Drosophila; species Drosophila ogumai. Next base: position 13,959 of record JAEIIJ010003929.1, read on the forward strand.
AGATATTCCCTTAAACACCCAGATAAAGTAACATATTAAAGGGCTATTCAACCGAAATCAAATCAATTCGCATTCCTACACCAACACAAAGATATATAAATGTATATAGAAGGACATACGCCCATTTGGCGACTGCTTGTGGCATCTTTTTTAGAGAATTTATAGACCCTCTCGTTGACTTCTAACATATGCATAATTTTTCAAGAGCAGCAAGACGGGGGACCATAAAGTGTATACTCCAAGTGCTTTTAATTTGTCCTACCAAATGCGAAGGGGACTAGACAGCACCCCCTCCCACACACACACATCTCGTTACTTAGCGTACATTTAATTTTGTTACGAAAAACAGGACTAGAGGAGAGCACAGGGAGAACAGGGAGAAAACTTTCTGGCGCACCAGAAACTATGTAGCAATTTATAACTTTTCCTAGCCGAGGCAAGCTTTTCCCAGGGAGGGCCCTCCCGCTTTCCTTTTTTGGCAAACGATAATGAGACTTCGTGCCAAATTATTTAAGAGTTGTGAAGCGAGGAAAGCGGGGAAAAGCGGCAGGGCACCAGCGGAGGCGGCACTAAAAAACACAAAAGTAAATCAAAAATTTTGCTAGTGCCCCTAAGAACCGGAATGTGATTAATAAAAGCGTAGCACTTAGCCAGATTAGGCTCACAATGGAGTAACATTTGTTAATTACATTTCGTTCGTTCGCTTTCATTTAATAGTGGATAATGTAAATTTCTCCCCATTAAAACGCCATGAAGGTGAAAGCCCGGCCTCGATTTCGAATTATTTTACACATTAAATTTTCGCGGTTAGCGCTGGCAATGGAATTAATAACAAAGTCGCCGGCTTCATCATCATCATCATCATCATGGCGACGGCGGCGGCGGCGGCGGCGGCGGCTTTGGTGCTGAAATTGAATTTGCCAGTGACTGGGCCGCAAACGCTGAAACCGCGATCAAAATCTATGCACGCACCCACCGGCGCACATTCATAAAAGAGAGAGTCTCCCCCATCCCCACCAGAATTCTAGTCAGAATCCCGTCCAGAATCCCCTGCCAATCCCACATTTACATGTCGTATGGTTTTTCGCCCTGTCTATCCAGGCGCTTTCGAAAATCTGCGTACAACCCAGAGAGAGAGAGAGAGCTCGTTCTGTAATATTCATTTGAAATGCGCAAAGTGTTTTGTGGACTGCGGCATACAGAGTCATATATAGAGTATGGTATAGGTACCATCCCCAGCAGCACGCATGGGCGTGGCCGGGAGCTTAAGCCTTATAAATTAGCGGTTAGATTGAGCGTCATAAATCGTGCGATTAATTTTAAAGTGCTGGTGTGGCGGCTGTTTGTTTATAAAGGACCCTGACGCTGTTTAACCCCAGGAATTTTGATGTTTTAAGACCCTTGACAGCCAAGGTTGACACTTTAAAAATTAAGAGAAAATTGTACAAAAATTTAAATGAAATGCAATTAAAATAATATATAGATTATACACAAAGAGGTTTCAAAATTTATCAAATTTAATTAAAATAAATTCTATAAATATATTAAATTAGTTAGTTTGTTAAGATATTATTCTTCTTAAAAAAAAAAAAATTGTTTATCTCTAAAAATTATTTAAAAATCCCACCTTAAACCCCAACTTTCATGGTTACTCAACGTACACTGTAACAATAAATACCTGCTTGCATTTCTGATGAATCATGACCCCCTATTCGAAGCTTGAATCGTTAATCCCTGTCCCAAAAAGGTATAATCGACTGACATGTGAGGGCTTAATTCGCTGTTCCCACATGAGAGCGCTTAGCGCCGATGACAAGTCACTAACTCCGGGATATACAGACCTTTTGAAAGAAGCACCGCCTACCTTTCGGGTCCCTGGCTCCGGCATCTTCACTGAATTTATGTATCTAATTAAAATGGAAGCAGAAGTGGAGGAAAAAAACCAGGGGTCCCTGGACCCTGAATCGAGCGAAACAAGGACGAACACAGGCCTGTACTATGTATGCTAAGCGATTCGCCTAACTTTGGTTCGCATAAATTCTGCGTGTGCCCCTGTTGGGTGGGAGGATGGGCACGCATTATGTTTGTTTATGCTCGAGAGCTGCATTTTTATGTTCTGTTGGCGGGAGTGCGGAAAAACAGGACCTTCGGCCACTCCATCAGCCGGTTGGGGGGCCCAGGACACTGCACTACACAGCAGCGGGATGTCCGCAATCAACTGGGCCGAACAGGCCAAGCGTTGGGTGCCCCAGAACAACAGTGGACATTGGTTCCAGGAATCCTTTTTAAATGGGAAACTGAAATACAAGTTTTTGGAATTTTAATAAAAGAAAATTAATTCCCAGAAAGCATTCTTAGCTTTTATATTTTAAATCCTCTAAGAAATTCAACATTTAATAAACTCTCCATATACTGCAGTTCCTAAAGAACTTTACTAATACAGATTTTTGCGAAGGTAGGAAACCCTTTTTAATTCAAAAATCCAGGCTTTTAGCCAACACTACGTATGAGTAATTTATTTGCCATATCACTCATACGCCGTGTTGACTACAGGCATTGTTTTCTATTTGTATCACGTTTCAACAATGTATCTGCATTTGCCTTGTTAATTCTGGCGAATCGAACATCTCACCCGATGTGCATTTTGTCTGAAATCGCATTCGACACGCCTGATGAGCCATGAAATCTCTCGAATTTCCAATTGACTGCAGTCCATTTCAGTTGGCTTTTGCAAGCAAACACAATGAAGGTCATCCATCTCTATATCTTTGAAGCAATATTACTGGCGTTTTCAAACCTTTTCTACTAACATGAGGCTCCGAAAAATTGCCTGCATGAAGAGTGTGAAAAAAGGTGGTTGGTAGGCTGGGGAAAAGTTTAAGGTGATTGGGAAAATCAGCACAAAATACTACAATGCCAGGCACGACCACAAAGCCAAAGCAATAGTGGGCAAGGACATTCCATTATGTGCAGTTTAAACATAATGGTCATAAGCCGGAGTAAGAGTTTTCAAATACCAGAATATCCTGCAAGGAGTGTAATGAGGTATTTTAAATCATATTCAAAATAAATAAATTTCCCATTTGGGAAACTCTTGAACCACTGTGCTGGGAAAACTCCCTCCCTCGCTCTGCACTCGCTGCTTGCCTTTTAGCTTAGCTGTTGGCTGCTGGCGTTGCTTTTTAATAAAATTAGCTCCGACATTGGATGCTTGTTTATGCAGCAGCCGCCGAGCCGAGAGCAGTGGGAGCAGGCGTACTGGAGTTGTAGCCACCACTCACCACCCTCAGCCACTCCCTAACCGACCCCGACGACCCTTGTGATGCACAGCCATGGGCAAACGAGTGTGCGTGTGTTGTGTGTGTTGTGTGTGTGTGGGCGGGCTGCCTGTACTTGACTGCTTATTATGCATGAATTTCAAATGAAGTCGCGAACGTGACACAAACATGCTGCATGGCGATGCGCGCCCTTCGCCCACCCGAACGATCCACCAAGCGGCTCCACAAAAATTTACACATTCGCATTGCGATATGCATTTAATATGAGAGCGAATCGTGCGCCCAGTTCTGGCAGCTCCACTGGCTCGACTCCCAGTTGAATTCGTTCTCAAAATGCCCGAAAAATTAAAAAACACATCAAGCTCATTGAGAGCTAAATGTGAAGCATAGGACTGTCTAAGCGGGGCAAGCTATGAGTATGGTAGTATGGCAGTGGAAATGGCCAAGACGATGGCCCAAAATGTTATGCGTAATGAAATTGGGCACTTTGGGTGTTGATTTTTTATGGCTCTTAAGTGGCTCTTAGAGCAAACGGAATGGGGTAGGTTAGGACAGAGGAGAATGCTCCATCCTGGGTCAATTGAAATTCCGTTGATTTGGCTAACATTAAATAGGAGATGGGCAGTGAAAGGTAACGATAGTATCTGGGAAGGTTTAAATTAGAGAAGGAAAACGGGAGTTATGCGCTTCAAAACTAATGGATGATATTTGATAATTTGCAACTGGAAAAGTTGCTTCGATAGAATATCAACAATACAATACAAAAATATACAAAAATATTGAAAATATATCGAAAATTTCATAGCTAAATAAGTTAATAATAATTATTATAACCAGGGTATAATTAAGAAATAGACTGTATAAAAAAATATAAGTATTTAAAAATATATACAAATATTTATCATAACCTCACTTGTACCTTTTTATGTCTTTGAAATATGAATATTCTTTTGTATCATTTCTTAACTTAAATTTTAAACAATAACAATTTTTTTATAGAGAAAACCCATCTTATATATTCTCTCCCATAAAGAGGTCTCATTATCCTAGACAAACTTCGTTGTTAGCCAATTTCTGTTGGCAATTAAACACACTTTTGGCAGGCGGCAACTTGGCATCCATCATCTTGAGAAGTCGGATGTCGGATGTCGACGTCGAGTGTTTATAATGCACTCTCAAAGGAAGCGTTTACAGTTATTTTCCTGGCTTAATGATATGCAAATACATACAAACAAAAGACGAAGGCGAAAGCAGCGTGAGCCGTTAATTGTCTTGCCTTTGTTGTTGCCATCCCGCTGGGCTGGCTATTAACATTTAATTAAACGCCTTTCGCTTTCGCGTTTCTCCATCAAAAGTTAGCGAGTGACATAATTACAAGCCAGTTACACACGTTTTTCTAAGCGAATTTCAGTTCAGCATTTTGCCAGCAAGAGTAAGCCCATCTTCTCGTAGAAGCTCTGCCCAGTCCGCTGCGTGCATTATTGTTTAATTGCAATTAGTGCCAAGCAGGAAGCAGCGGAAAGCGGGTTCCAAAATGATAATAACGAGCCGTGTGTCGGCTCATGCATAATGCAAAAGCCGAGCCTCTGCCTCACACATTGCAATTAAGTTGCAAAAAGCAGGGAAAGACACGGGGAGAAATCAAAGTTGAGGCTGGGAAATGTTTCCAGGGGAAATGTCTTATAAAAAACAGCAACAAATATCCTCATTATTGATATTATCGAACAATTTTCAAAATATTTTGTTTAATTTATTTGGGTATTTAAACTACTACATCGAATATAGATATAGTACAGTATAGTATCTATATTTTATGCTATCTTTAGCAAGAATATCTTTTTTTCTAAGGGTCCTTTTGATGATATTAATTGTACATAATAACTGCTTTATAAGATTTCACAAGCAGAAACCCCCTTTTTGTTACCGTGCCGCTTACCATTGTGACTGATATCCTCCGAGTGTCTGCCATAGTATTTGCCTTTGTTATTGTTGTTGTTTTTGTTGCTGCTGATGCTGTCGAACGTCGTGTTGAAAGTATCTCTTTGGCAGCCAAGTCGAGTCCCGGGCCTTGAAGTGTGTGTTGCCACTTGAGTTCTCCAGCTGCTACTTCTCGTCCGTGCTTTTGCCTTCCACTTTCCTTCGGCTCCCCCAGTCCATCCCTGCTCGTCCACTTCCCTGGCAGGAGAGTGCCTGCCAGCCTGCCAGCCTTCCAGCTTGAGAAGTCGCCTTGAGAGTGTGTTAGATTATTTTTATGTGTTTTGCTTGTGCCTTATTTTCGCATGCCTAAGTAGTTGGTTTAATAAATTGCATTGCCAAAGGTGGCGAGAGCGAGAGCGAGAGCGAGACAACAATTTACGGATTTTCAGGATTTGAATTGCTAAACATTTGCAAAAGTTTCCTCTAGACTCATTGAATAAGTTGATATTTTGTTTTCCTCGGTTGCTAAACGAGTTAATTCCCAGCTTTCTTTTACGCCGCAATGAAGCAATTTCGGCGGCACGCTCTGGTTTTTAGTACAATTTAACATTGAATTACCACTGAAATCACGTATACGACGTGGTGGCGCAGTTGCGCAAAGCAAAAGGAAACTCCCAGCACACACACAGTGCATCACAATAGTAATTAACAATTTACCAACACCCCCCTTATATATGTATATATAGTACCCCCAACAATTCGCTCTGCATCAAGGTTAAAGTACCCTGTTCATAAATATTTTAAAGCCAACTGAAAGCGTAACGAAACCGAGGAGAAAAAACAGGAGCACTCAGCATTCAAGGTGCAAAATGCGAAGCGAAACGTCCAAAACGTGGCAAAACAACGAAGGCAGGAGGGGGGGCGGCCCTCCCTCAACGAAACCGAAGTTAAACAGTTTTAAATCATGCAAACGACGACCCTAGAGACAAAGGACTAAGAGGGTGGAGGATGGAGGCAACAATGGTGGCCAGAGAAATCAAATGTCAACTTAATGCAAGGACAACTGCAGCTCGAGAAGTTTGTGGCTGACGCTCAAGGCCAAATTGATCAGGCCTGAGAGCCAGCGAGCTAGCGAAACTGGGTCAACACACACACGCCCACCCTCTACAAATAAGTTGCCAGTAACTAACCAGCAGCACAGACATACCTCTGGTACACACACTGTACCTGGAACGGACTACACTTCTCACTCTATGGCTGCATGCCTAATCCTGGCTGTCTTCAAGGAATTGCTCGGTCTCATGCTTCATTCAATTAATTCGCATTTCGGTATTCATTTGGCCTGGTAAATTAGGCCTGGAGTTTTTTTTACAATGGAATACTAAAGCTTTATTTAGATATTTATCAAGTCGATGGATATTTATCAAGAGGTTACTTATTTTTTTTTTTTTCCTTATAAGGAGGAAGGAAATTTAATTTTCTTTATAAGGTATAAAGATTTCTAAATGCTAAAGCTCGAACAATTGTTATTTGCATTTCTCACTTGAAATCTGTAACATCTCTTGCACTCGAAAACAATCGAATCAAAGTCGTGACAACTTAACAACCTATAAAGCTATTGATACGGAAACGAAAAAATGATCGATTCCGTGCGAAACGTGACATGAAACTTGACCAACACAGAAGCTGTCATATTTTCGTGAAACAATTTTGGGAGTGTAGCATGTAACGCACTTCATGTAACGTCACCAGCTTAGTTGCTTATTAGTGTCACTTGTCACAAGGACAAAGGGACACGTGGCCTGAAATCCAGTATGTCGAATCCTTCATTTCCACACGATGGCATCACATAACGTTACAACGACGTCGAGTGCCTGTCACACTCACCTGCGACCTGCATTGCCCTGCATATTAATGGGCTTGTAATAAACACAATCGTTCACCTTGACAGCCTGTGGGTTTGGTCAGTCCGTCAGTGGGCAGTGGTCACCGGTGGTCCTTTCCAAGCGGTTGGTCAGCCATGCCAAATTCATGGGCCCAGGCTCCCCTTTCCTTTTCTCCTTGCGGTCCCTGTCCCTGTCCCGATTGCATAATTTAAACGCAATTCCGACATGAATTCGATTGCCCGACATGAATCCGAGGAGCTGCCTTTGCCCAGCAACTCAACTGGGAGCTCTGGCTTCAGCTGTGGCTTCAGCTCAGCCCGGAGACCCGAATGCATTTATGAATGAGTTGACACACTCAGTGGGCCTCAAATTTTGCGGCTGGCCTGTCAATATTTGTCCCCTGGAACAAGCGGTCACACCTTTTGTTCCCGCCGTCACTCCGCCTAATGGCGTGCAAATAGTTTTCACAATTGAGTTGTCAATTTTCGGGCTTCCGAGTCTCCCGAGCTCGTAAATTCCTCAAAAACTTTTTGCGCTCATCTCAAATATTTGTCATTGCCCATTTTACGGTTTGCTTTGGCACAATGTCGCCGCAACAGCTCCGGCACCATAGAGCGGAGGAGTCCTCAGCCCAGTGGCACTTAATGACATTTTATGGCTGCCCCACCTAGGCCAGGCCACAGCCACGAGCGTGTGAAGGTGTTCTCCAGCAGGGCCAAATTGAGTGGGCGTCAGGGTAAATTTCTGGGGGAGCACTAACACGTGTGCAAGCCAGAGGGTAAGCTTGTAAGCTTGGGTCTAAAATTAAGGCAGAAAATGCCATGTTGTGCTTACACTTAAATATTTATTAAAATTTAATTAATTATTTATAACAAGTTGTATGGTTAAAACATCTCAAAAGTGCTGACCGACACGGCGTATGAGTAATGTCATAAAGATAGTTTTTTTTTGATGTGGGATACATTCTTATATATTCTTTAAGAAAAAAATAAATTAGAACTTTTTAATTTAAATTTTTAAAATTGATTTTTCTATAAAATAGAGAAAACCCCCAAAAGAGACTAAGGTTCACTCTAAACACATAAAATACTACTCTTAAGAATGCCAAGTCACTTGCAAATGATTAATTTATGCAATTCACATCGATTACAATTGAACAATTACTCAGCTATTACGTAAATCCATATTTTCTTGGGTACTTTCAAGCTTTAAACATGAACTTGTTTTTTTTTTCAACATAAAGAAAATGCATAACAAAAGCTTAATTTTACAAAAATTAAAGTCATGAAAGTTTTAAAATAAAAATAGACAAAAACTCCAAGCCAATAAACTTAAATATCACTAAATAAGCACAAAGAAAACAATTTCCTCAATTGAATTATGTAAAGAAAGTAATCTAAAAAATGTTAATAAAACCCTTAATTAAATACAACACTTAAAGTTAATATTTTGCAACCAATTAAGCTAAAAGGTAACCGAAGCCGCTGTGTAATTTGGCCATATTAACTACTCCCATTTGCTGGCTTTCTCCATGACACATTTTCCGACATTTTCCGGCGTCGAAAAATCGTTTCATTTAGGAGCTGGCGAAATGAATTCGACCAATTAACTGGCTGCCGAAAAACTCATCAGGCTGCCGGCGAGTACATGCCATTTTTTTTAATGGCTTTTCCGGTAATGAGCCGCCGCCCGGCCCAACTGCCAATAAGTGAGCCCGGTTATTAGTTTAATTTGGCAGAGAGTGCCATAAATCAGAGGCGGTTGTAACTGTGATCCCCCACGTAATTTGTTTCTCTCAAGAGCTATATATATATAGATTTGGTTTTTGGTTAAATTTATTAAACTTCAGCTAATGTTGTCTATATTTTTCGGTTTGATTTTTACAGAAAGCTGTCAGGGACCGCATGAGAAGCGACTGCTAAATCACCTGCTCTCCACGTACAACACTCTGGAGCGACCGGTGGCCAATGAATCGGAGCCTCTGGAGGTGAAGTTCGGACTGACGCTGCAGCAGATCATCGATGTGGTAAGTGGTCGCGGAAATATTAATACCCGCACTCCCCAAAAGAACTATATATAGTGAAACAGCTAACATTCCGAAAAGCATCTAATGAATCAAGTAGAACTCCGAGAGAGAGAACTGCCAGAGGCACTGAGATTATATTATTGTAACGTGAACAGGCTAAGAATTAACAATTATTGATTGCGTCTCTTATAGGATGAAAAGAATCAGATTCTGACCACAAATGCGTGGTTAAATTTGGTAAGTGACATGTACCCGTCGTTTCTGTGTGTCACACATCACAAAACTAATTATTAGGCTTGCGATTGCGATTGCGATTACGATTATTATTATTTATGGTTTGAGGTTTCCGTTTCCGTTTCCGTTTCAATTGCCGTTTTCTGTTAGAGTTTCCGCAAGCGAACAAGCGACAACTTTTATATAACTTGAACCACCACAAAAACCACACAAAAATATATATGTTTCTTCTTTTTTTTTCATTTCGTTTCTCGTCTGAAATTTGTTTTTGGCATTCAATAATTATTGCCCCACGGGGGCTTCTTTATCAATAAATAAATACATATTTGCATATGCATATGTGTTGTCTGTGTGTGTGTGTGTGTGTGTGATGTGCGTGCGTGTTCATTTGAGTGCCATGTGTGTATCAGAACATTCTTTTCCCTCCGTTTGTTTGTTCATTTTTTTGACATTTTATTTTACAAGAGAAGTGCCAGGCGTGTACATTTCAATTAAAGAAATCTGCAAATAAAAGGAGCAGGACTCAAATTAAATCCAACCATGAAGAATTAATGCTGGCAAGGAGGGGGTCCTGATTTCCGAGATTTCTGGGATTTCTTTAAAATATTAAGGCTATGATATAGCGTTCTTCTGCTCCAACTGATTAGCCTAGGGTAACCCCAGCTTAGCCTTATCTCGACGCTTTCAAGGACCTTTGATTTACACAAATTTCACTTGGCCCCGACAGCATGATGATGATGATGATGATGGAGGGGCCAAGGCATTCGGCTGGACAAGGGATGCCCCGAAATGGCATTGCTAAATTGGCAGAAATTGCCCGGGCAGACCATAAACATAAACAAATAAATCAAAGCAAAGGACCCGAAAGGACATAAATAAAATTTATATATTTGCGAAGCGACAGCCATTTTTTACCATTCCACGGGGCTCACCTGAAACTTCTCTTCTGATGGTCAGTTTTGACCCGGAAAAAAATGTAGGTGAAAGCCGAAATGGGAAAACCCTTTTCAAAAACGAAATAACAAAAAATTAATAGCTCCTCCTGCTACTGAGCCACGAATCCATGTCCAGCGACGGCAGATTTATGTTTAGCCGTCAATTTTCAATTTTTTCTCAACAGAAAAACGAATCGCTTTGTGTCTAACAACTTTTGAAACGAACTAATTGTCGTTCCAATTAAAAAACAAGGACTACATGACCGTGTTTTCAATTGATTGCATTTAATGAATCCCCTTTTTGTTGGACAGCCACGTGTTTAGGCGCCTTTTATTCCAGTTTGTTTCTCGCCCCGTTTGGCTTTGTGTGATTTCCATATAGTTTTTCTATTTCGTTTTAATTGTTGTGTACATTTATCCGTTTTTGTTGGCTTCACATATATTTATTTATCCATTTTGGTTTTCACAGATTGTGTGGCAACCGTGAAATGAAAACATTTTATATATAATTCCCCGGAAACACGCGGCATGCCGTGTGAATAAATGTGCTTAGTGGGGAAATCATATTCGCGCGATACAATGTCCGTTGATCACAGTTGGTCCTGTGCGTTTGTAATCCCCCTGTTACAGTGCGTTTCATTAGTGAATCGATCCCAAAGGGGTACCCAAATCAATTCAGATTAATTGCAGAACTAACAAGGTTTGCAATTGCATTTAAAATCAAATATTTAGTGCGATTTGGTTGGTATTTATGAGTTATTTCCTTTGCCGAGTCTTACGGGTCCATTACCCTTTTGGAGTCCATAACCTTCTTTGCGAATTAGTCTGCTCCATTAAGTGCATTAATCGATTGACAAAATGATTTACAAGACCCAACCCACGCCTCCCCCTGTTGCAATTCTGTTTTACTTGCATTTAAATTTTCGAACGTGTGTGCGTGTGTGCGAGTGTAAATGCCTTCTTTACGGATTATGTTCGATATAAACGTATATTTACCATATATTTTTGCTGGGTACATGTCATAAAGCGTTCTCTGATTAAAAGGCAAAAGCCGCAATTAAAACGCAACCAAAAACAAAACAAGAAAAACAAACCAAAAGCAACAACTAAAGTCGTGTCTTGCATGTTGTTTAAACGAAGTGCATTTAAAAAGTGAAAGATAAACATATATAAAAAAAAAAAAACAAAAACAAATCCAAGTCGGTGTTTTCTTTGTATCTATATCTATATATTATATATTGCCATATAAATGTATCTGCATATTGCGCAAAACACAACTAACAAACCTAATCCTTTTAAAAAGTATTAACAAAACAAAAAAACCCAAAAGATATCGATGAAGTTATGGCTTTAATGTGCTCGCTCGCCTCACAAATAAATTATATAATTAAGGCTCTCGCAAATCAAATGCATTTTAATTTACACGATTAAATATGTATGCAATAATTTGATTTATGCACTAAGCAATCGGACAGATGGATTGCTGGTGCCGGGGAGGGATTGAGAATTGAAACCGCAGCCCGTTGATTTCCAGTGGCATAAATTATAAATCGATTCGAATGGGAGAGAGATTTATGATTCCACGAGCCCTGACATTTTCATCGGCTCCTGCGTTGGGTCGCTGCTTTGTCAATTACTCAAATTGCAGCTACTAATAATGAATGTCCTTCGCATGAATATATTCCCTGTGCTTGTGTGGGTGTGTGGGGGATTACTGACGGACCGACAATTGCCAAAGTTTGGCAAGTATTCAAGGCGACCACGTGCTAGTGGTTACTCCAACAGCGTGTCCTTCTACTCCTGATGATGATGATGATGATGATGATGTTGCTGATGACGGTAGCCGTTGCAACCTAATGCCATTGAGCAGGCAGCAAGGTCGAAGGCTCCTTTGGCAGGACATTAAAATGCACATTGTGGCCCGGGCATCATCAGCACGAGCATCAAAGTTAAGAAAAATAAAGTCATTAGCATTTTTCGGCTAACACCAAAAGGACTTCGTCCCCACCCTACTAATGACTTGCCAGGTTGCAGGCACCACAAAAGCCCCTAAATGACTCGATCCTTGGTAATATGTGTGTCAAAAAAAAAATGGCCAAAGGACACCGCCCCTTGTCCCCTTGAAAAAACATTGAAAATTTGGCGAGAACAAGCTTTTCATGGCGTTTAATCTGCTGTCCGGGGGTGTGGCCCTTTGTCACAAGTCAGAAATCGGATTCTAATGCAGATTATTTTGGCAATCTGTGTGGAAATTCTAGTCTTTTTCAGAGTTTTCGTGAAAACGGAAACATTCAGCTGATAGCAGCGAAAAAATAATGAAGATTAATTCGGTGATTTCACAACGAACTTGGCATCGTTAAGACCCAAAACAAAAGCTATTTAAAATGTTTGGCCATTTAATGGTTCAATTGAATTTGGTAATGGTTTTTTGAATGTCTCGATATTTATGTCCCTTAAAGTTGCTTGTTTTAACTTGTGGAAGGTCAAAAGTAAACTTGAGACTTCGATTAAGGTTAAAATAAAATAGTTTTAAAAGCTTTAAATAGAATTTTCTGATTTAAAAGTCTATATATTTAAGTTAAAATTAACCAGACCTTTAAATAATTGTTAACCAATCTGCTTAGCCCTTAATCGAAATCTCTAAACTTAATAAAAACCCCACCCCAAACCCACGTTCTATATAAACAAAACCCCTTACAAAATATATCTAAATTTGCAACATTTTAGAATACCAAAGCCACAAGTCAATTAACTTGCCATGCTCTTAAGCTCTCTCCCACACGAAATCTGAGTGCGTCAGGGGGCAAAGATTAAAAGTGAAGGCGGTGTGTCGCATCTATTAGCGTTATCCATTGATATCCCATAAGCAGCCCTCAGCAGCCATTATGAACATACTTTCGCCCAAATTATTACCCCGGCGGAGTTCGACAAAGTCATTTGCCAGCAGCGCTGAACAAACTGTGCTCCGAGCTCACTTATCGCCCACTCATTTGTCTGAGGCACTTCGAGGGCTGCTGCCAAGGCCAACAAACTTCGTCCTTGAACCGGGAGGAGGGATAGCGGGTGCTTGGCTCATGTGCATAACCCATTTGTAAGCAAACAGCAACAAGAAAACTTTTGGCAAAGGCATTCATTCATTCATCACAGAGTCAGAGTCAGAAGGGGGATCGAGAGTGCCCGAAATCGGAGATCTGGATTGCTGCTGTTGTTGCCACAGACGACACAACGGCAATTGTTGGCTCATTAGAAACTCATTTAAAAACAATTTGGCACGTTAATGCAAAATAAATCTATAGCTTATGCACGTAAATGTATCTGTAACCGAGGAGCAGACGTGCTCTCGCGATTAAGCCAACTCGAAGTACCGAGTACGAAGTCTGCTGCAAATGGTGCTTTAAAGTTGGCCCCGAAAACGGGGCCCAAGTGTCATTAGTATGCGTCAATGTCAGGGGCTCCACATCCTCGCTCTACATCCCACATCCTGCTGTCATAAACATGAAATTTGCACAAAACCGCCATTTTTATAAGGTGTCAACAGCAAATATCGTACACATCCACACACATAACCACATTGGAGAGGAAGTGCCTGCATATTGGCTTAAACGAAAACGAAAATGCCAAGCTGTGGGGTGGTTCCCTTCACCGCCGCGGGGTGCGAAATGAATACCGGTTTGTGGAGCAGAAATCATCCAGGTCACCAGACCAAACTCTTGTCCAAGGATGTGGCTCCTTCCCGCCCCTGCTTGCATATCATTAAGCAGCCCCGCTCTTGCTCCTGGTTTTGGTCCTGAATCTTTTTAATGGCTCAAGTCGTTACTGCAGCTGCTGCTGCTGAACGGCGAGTTTTTGGATTTTTTCCCCTTCTCGGTGGGGTTTTGGGCTCTTGTACCCAGTATAGAGTAGGGTATACGAGTTGCAATTAAATTAAAATTATTTAAAATATTTTTTTTCATCCGTCCTTTGATAAGGCAAAAATTCTTTTCAGGCTTTAAATAAGATTTTCAGTTTGAGAATTCTAAAGCAAGAAATACAACCTGTGTCCACTTTCAAGTACGTAGTACTTAGTGCTTTCTCATTTAGGATAATTTAGACATTGAAAAATATTCTTTTACTAGAGTTATTTTTCTCCTTAAAAATTATAAAGTTAATTAACAAGCTGAAGTCTAGAAAATCAGCCATTCTAGACCTCTTCTTGGACCTATTTTTCTATTTTGCTTCTACTTTTTCTTCAGGCCGTTGTGGCTTGTAACTATTTTTGTTGTTTGTTTTGTACACTGGCAAGTTATTAATGACAGTCACCTTACCGAGCGGCTTTCACATGCAGATCTGTGGGGCTAGCCGGGGCGGTTCATCTGCATTTCAAACGGCCGCCTTGAACCCATCATCCGGATGACTGACTGACTTGGGACTGACAATGCGCCAGCATGAAATATCTTTAATTAAAATTTTGTATAGAGATAAATGGGTTTTGATACCTAGTTCAAAGTTTTTATTGCACAGCAGCAGCAGCAGCAGCAAAGGAGGAGGAAAAGACGGAATAGATGTACACGGCACAGAGGCTGAGATGAGATTGTAAAGTAAATTGGCGCACTGGACAAAGGATCTGAAGGCCGGGCGACCAGCAGATTAAAATTGGGAGCTGGGAACAGGGATTGGTATAGGGATTGAGATTGAGATTAGGCTTCAAGGCGGTCTCAAAGCCGCCGCTCTTGGCCAACAAAGTTTTTGATGGCATTTCGACCGGCTTCTCCTTGGTCTCTGGGTAAATTGAGTGACTACGAGCGTGGCTGTGCGAGTTAATTGCAACAGGCCCAGAGAGGACTATAAATGTTTGCTCAAACACACTCACACACACGAGTCCTGACCACTTAAAACCACTTTACTTTGTGCAAACTTGTGCGAATTTGCAGCCCATTAAAGCCATTCTTCAGCGAGTGCAGCAGCATAGCTTGCGGAGACTAAAATACTAAAAAAAATAACATCAAAAACGTCATAAAAACAGATGCTAAAAATAAAAAGGAAAAAAAAGAAAACACACATTCCATACCCTGCCCTTGAAGGGCAAAAAAAATCCTTGTAAAACTCATAAAACAAATGTATAAACCGAAACTTTCTTTTATCATGCTCTGCTCTTTTTAAACTTTTGACTTAAATTAACTTTTATGCTTTCCCTTTTTGCGTCTTACGTACTATTACTTTCCATTGTTGGTCTTGCGTTGAACTTGATTTTCTTGTGTTCTTTGGCCTTAACAAAATCTAAAAAAAAAAACAAACAAATACGTTTGTAGGACGAGAAGAATCAGCTTCTCATAACGAATCTTTGGCTTTCGTTGGTAAGTCTGAACTAAAACTCGCCACATCATAAATCATACGAACCTAAATCCCAACTTAAATCCCTACTACTAGCTTAAACCGTATTTTAAATAATGTGTAATTGCTTTAAATCCACCTACTTAATCGTAAATCTAACAACTCTGGCTCGGCTCCCTCTGGCTCCGTGTCCAGTTGTCCTTTTTGCCATCCCCCGTAACTTTCTGAACGCAAGCCAGAAGGAGTCCAGCCTGATTGTAATTTAATCACACACGACCCTAACCAAGAGTTGCGTCCAGTTTTGTCATTTGTTCGTTGTTAAACGTTTCCTGCGAACTCTCTTCCGTTCGTGTTCTATTGTACAAAATAACAAACTCTTCCTCTGACTCTCTTCCTAAACCCCGCTGTCTAGCGTTGGCTTAGTGCGTGTGTGCGTTAAATTATTTAAATACTATCACCTAAATAAGTACCATTAAATAAGAGCTTAAATACCGTTTTAAATCGCTTAATTAAATACCAAAAAACAAAACTCACAGACACCAAGAAAAAAACACACTTTAATTTCCGCTATTTCCTTTTTATTCTCTTTGAATTTACAAACTCTTCTAAATAGAGGTATATTATTAACAGTGGCATCTAGTTTTCTTTACCAGCGAAGAATCTATTTTTGACATTTTTATTTAGAACTCGATTCGGAGTTGGTTTCCCTTTTTTTTTTGTCCTAAGAGCAACTAAAAACCAAACACATAAACCTCGAAAAAAAAACACAACTCTAAACATAAACCTAACCCTAAACACATACAAAAACACAAAAGCATGCCGAAGAGATTGCATGGTGTATTAAGTCCCAAAATCAGTGTTTGCATGTCCTTAAATTTTGCATGAAGGTATGAGAGAGAGAGAAAGTGTGTGTGTGCCAGTATTTATCTCTGAACGAGAGAGAGAGAGAGAATGAAAATAAGGAAGGTGATAAAGCACATAAGCAAAAGGATGTGTAAAAAACATTAAAGTGACACTTCTCTTTTTTTTAAAGTCATAACATACGCCTATTTCCGGTCCTGTCAATTTGCGAAATTAATGAAATTATTTATTAAACACGTTGAAAACGAGAGCGCGTGTGCCTCGAAGTGCGGAATCCTTGCCATTTCGCACATAAAATGTACACAAAATACTGCATCTGGGTGCATCGCCATTTATGATTGATGCATCGCTTTTATAAACTGTCCGCATTCCCCCGCAAATTGTGTTCAAATGTTTGTCAATTTGCCACTCGCAACCACAGCAGCCCGTTGGAATTCCAAATGGCAGTCCTGCCCCTGCCCCTGCCTCTGTCCCCTCCTAGCTTTCCATCGATTGTGTTGTTCTGCTCGACGGCCCAATTATGCCGTCAAATAGCAATTAAAACTGGTAAATGAACGCCAGGCCCATCACAGCCGAAAAGCTCGTCACGGAATAGTGCAAAAATCGATGACTTTTTTCGGCCAGTCAATAGACAGGAAGTAACGCGAATTATATACCCTTCTAGGGTATTAGAAATTAAGTCAGGAAAAGGTGAAGGAGTTAGTTCCAACCCTATAAATCATATTTATTCTTGATCGTCATCAACAGTCGTGTCGTACTAGTCATTTCGAAACAACAAAAAATTTAGACATTTTTTTTTTTAAATTTAAATAATTATAAGTTACATCGTTAAAATTTCTAAAAATTGGCAAACATTTTGGTTTTGTTTTTAAATTTAAAATTAAGTATGTAGATTTTTATTCCGATTTGAAATTAATACTTTTTTGGCATAATTATGATAGAGTCAAATTTGGTCCCCTGATGCAGTTGCAAACTGCAAGGGTACACAAACTTCGGCGTGTCTAAGCTAGCTTCCTTTTCCGTTAAACGTATTTTCGAGGTTACAGTTTATGCTGCAGCTTAAAATTATTTATTAATACTTAATTGGGGATTTTTTTCTTATACTAAATAAACAATAGGTTTGATATTAAAATGGGAAAGCTGTAAAAGGTATTTTTAAGTTTTAATAATTAATAAACCTTTTAAGGGGATTTATAATAGTCTATCAGCTGAATGCCAAAGCGTATAAAGAGCATTTTTTATAAAATTTTGTGTATTTCCTTTTAATTTATTAATAAACCCAAGTTAAGATAGCAATATTTGCAATTAACGTAACTAATTAGTCGTCTCTAAAATCGAAAAAGTTATCTACTAACTGCCAAAGTAAATCACATTTAATGTAAGCCTCTTACAAAACCTTTAAACAGTCCACACCTAGTTTTGTGAACCTTTTTGGGCTACCATTAAATTTTTGACAAAATTGTCGCCATAAGCAGATTGGATATTGACACCGCAACCCCAGCATTTCGAGTTGCGGCAACTATTCCGCAAAAACAATTGCCACATTCGCATCAAAATCTGTGTCCTTCCGCAGGGACACCAAAGCTGGGAAATGATTTTAGCAGCACGCCTCACCTCGAAATGTGAAATGTGAAATGGGAAATGCGAAATGGAAAACGGGATATGGCACATGGGGATATGGGATGCCTGAGCGGAGGCATCTGTTTTTACAGCTGTCATAAAATGCCGCCTGAATGTACGAACGAACAAAGTTTAAACAGTTTTAAAGCCGGCACACAGATGCAAATACTCGACTCGACACTCGTATAATTTAATGCAGCACGAGGCCATCTCGTGTAATTAAATTTTTGTGATTTAAAAAAAAAAAAAAAAAGGGATTGTGCACGGGAAACCAGCCGGAGGGGTCGTCGGGGACAATTGCTTGCTCTAAAACTGCCACAAATGTGTTAAATTATAAACATAACAACGGCGGCAACAACGAACATGAGCCCCGGCAAAGGCGAAACTAAGTAGAGGGGAGAACTTTGCCGCTTTTATGACACGAACATGAACCACTTGTAGAAAAGCCACAAAACGCAGAGGCCAGGCGGGTAGGAAAATCAGGACGAGGGACAGTCGCGTTGCAGGCAACCGCAGAGTGGCACAAAGCATGGAGAAACTGTTTGAAGGCACTGAGATAAATGAGGTTTAAAGAATTTCCTAAAAATGTATACATTATCTTAGTAATGAATGGGGGGAGAAGAAAATTAAATAATTAATTTAAGACCTCTAGAATGTCTTGTAAAGTAAATTTATAATTTATTTTAAGGTTAAGGCTTTACTCATTTTTCCGGTATTAATATTTAAGTTCATCATGAAATTTTTGGTAAACTGTTTTCTAAATTAATATTACTGCATAATAATAATTATTATTAATTTTAATTAATATTAAAGCACCCCGAATCCTCTTAGCTGCTAACAATTTTTGGTAAACCTTCGTTTTGTGTCTGTAAAAAGCCCCAAAAAGGTGCGGCCCTGGGGCAATAAGTCAGGGCAGTCCTCCTAAAGAAACTTAAATTGAACATCAAAAAATCAGAAAGTGCAATGAAGTACACACTGTTTTCTCCCTGTGTCCCAACAAACGGTATTAGAAAAGAGCAAACGAGGAACGTTGATAAAACTTGTCTCATGTGCGGTTGTTCTGTAGGCGGGAAAACCGGGAAAACGGCGAAAAGCGGGACGCTGCTACTGACTTAACTTGAAATTGTTGTCAAGTTGCACATTTTGTTACCGGCAATTGCTTGTGTGTGTGCGTGATTGTGACTATAGTTTAAGCATGTGTGTGCAACAGCTGGCTAGAAACAAACTAGTGACTAGTGTGTAACTGTACTTAGATTAGTGTGCCCGTATTGCATGCGTGCATATGCATGTGCTCAGCGTAGATTTCATTTGCGAGTCCTTACTTTCTTTCCTTCCGCTACTCTTTCTTTCCGTCGCCCCCCGTCACCAGGAATATCCATTTTCTTTTCCACCAAAAAAACATCACGTCGCATTTTTGGTTAAATTCTTAGAAATTTATGAGTTAATAGCAAAATGCATTGCAATTACCATTGCATTTTCTCAAGTCAATCACTACTAAATAAATATTTAATATGCCCACGTACAGGAGTGGAACGACTACAATCTGCGCTGGAATGAGACGGAATATGGCGGGGTCAAGGACCTGCGCATCACGCCCAACAAGCTGTGGAAGCCCGACGTCCTCATGTACAACAGGTAAGTTTTCCGGATCCAAAGAAGGATCAAAAAATACGCCGAACCGTAACCGAATAGAAAGGCTAAAGCAGCCCCCAAATGAATCAAATGAAACCGATCCGAGGATCTGGTATAAAGTGTTTGCGCTAAAACCATAACCAGACAACTTCTATATAGAGCAGTCTTAAGACTATAGGTATATATAGCCACAATCTCTCTGAACCCAATCACTGTAAAACTCGAACAACGGTAAGAAACGACCCACAGAAAGGATCCTTAGGAGGGATCCCCCCACAACAAAAAACAGAGTTACTTATCGTTTCGTTTTTTGCGTTTCGTTATAGTTATAGTTGAACTTATAGCTTAAACGAAAAATATATACTTATGTAGTTGCATTGTGCACCTTAGTTGAATTTAAATTAGATTTTTAGATACCGAAATGGGGTTTGTTGGAGGGGTTTCCCACCAACAAGAGCCCCTTCAGTGAACAAACCCGAAAGTTAATCGTTTTCCCACTTAGTTTACATTTCCAATATTCGTTTGTACGTTTCGATTTGAGTTGGTTTTTGAATTGAAAACAATAAACCCAGGCATATACGATATGTTTGCCCAGACACAGTTTAGTTTTAGTTATGTATGTATGACTTCCAACTCCAAGACCATATTTATATATAGCTGTTATTATTATTACAAACGCATCATAATCCACTCGCTATTGTTTGTGTGTCTCTTTTAGTAAACAGTAAATAATAATAAAAAAGAAGGAAAAACAAATACGAAGCTCGAATGAGGCCGCAAGTCAGACAAACAATTATGTTTCCTGATTCCGGCGGCCAAATAGACTTTCCCCTCACCCGTATTTAATGTATACTTTGTCATTTGTGTTTCAATGTTATACCCACTTATGATTTGCTTTCAATGTTTACGTTTCGAAGAGTGACTTAACTTAACTTAACCAAAAAACAAAAAAAAGGATACAAAAATAAAACAGAATAATTTACATTTTGTTTACTTCAATAAGAGTAGTTTACACGCAGTGGTTGTCTAGTGGGACTGTACATTGTCAGCTTGCCGTTGATGTGGGCCTCACATTGTAATTGGATTCGTAATGCTAACCGAACGTTGTATAACACATATGAAATGCCTAACTAAACCAACCAACAGGCCGCAAAGGGCTTGCTAAACCGAGTGACCAAGTAACCGCCAAACAAGCTAAATAATCTCGCCCAGACTAAACCAAAACTAAACTCCAAAAACAACTAAAACATTGTTTAACCAGAATATTGCGCAAGTACTTTGTTCGAAACAGCACGGCTCAAGCTCTGTGGTCTGATTCCCAAGTCCCCAGCCCCAAGGACTTAGCCCCCAAACATCGCCCCAAAGTCCTCTCGCTCCATTTCCGAAAGACAATAACCACCTGAGAGATTGTTCAACAATATGCTGGTGTAATATTTCTGGTTAGACGTTCAGTACTTGAATTTATTTGGCCAAACAAAAAGAAAGAAGAAAAAGCAAACCTTAAAGAACAATAATTCAATGGAAAAATGTTTTTTGTCATACTCATACGTAGTGTACGTTTTGCAAAAAACAAAAACTCACAGCAAAAGGCAAAATAGATTTTCAAGTATTGTGCATGAGAAATCAAATCCCTCTTACTAAAAACAAAAGACTAAATAAAGAAACGCATAATAATAATACCAAATGCAAAAAAAAATCAAAATATTTAACCTAAATCCCTCCACCTCATCCCACAAATTCCACAATTTTAAAGAGCCAGCAAAGGTGACAACAGGACTTTCACCTAGCCTGGGCTCCTAACCCATGCCCACCCACCACATCCCATACATATATATACACACACCTTAAATTAAACTGTAAACACACAAACTTAAACGGTCTTAAATAGAACAAATCCATTCCATACCAATTAAGCTAAGCCTAAAAATACATTCTAATAAACCGAAATACTTGGCTAAGATAGCTAAGCAAACCCATCAAGTTAATGTTAAACCCAAGCACCTCAAAAATTACAGGATAACCATCAATCGAACCCATTCAGGCATTAAAAACTAACAGAAATCATGCCATATATCACAAGCTCATCATCAAAATATATAACTTAATTCTAAACTAGAAAATACTCGTCTACGACGAGTTTTGGATGTACCTTTCCAAAGATTATGCTAAATAGATTTAATGAAGGAATTTTAAGCCCTTAGAATTGTCTGTTATAATTCCGCTAAGAAAATATACTTCTCTTTTTGGTTTTAAAGGATTTATTCACAACTTTGGTAGACTTTAGGCCGTTAATGGAAATTCTTAGAAGATACTTAAGGAAAACTACTTTAAAGCTAAAAGAATATTCATTTAAAATTCTCGTAGAAAGTTATGTAAGCTAATAACAAAATTTCTTCAAACTACAAATAAAATTTTTGGGAAGGTCAGCCGTAAAAATTAAATACTTTAAAGAACGCTTAACCTGAACAACAAGCTTTTCGCCAAATTGCTTTCACTAAATGTTAGTCTATATATGTCCAATTAGTACGTCTAGAGGTGTGAGTGTGAGTGTGAGTGGGAGTGTGTGTATGTGCCTAGTTAAACAACAAAACAACTGCGGAGCCTCGCTTCATTGGTAATTATGCCCATGGCCGTGCATTCATCATACGCCCCGTAAGCCATTGGGAAAACATTGCCGGACGACAACAGGAACAAAATCGAAGGGAATACAAATTACAAATGTTTTAGGTTCTCTCCAAACGAGTGTTACGATGCCCGCATACGCATTCGAATAATATCCCCTGTCATTCACTCTCATCACAGTGCCTTGAATAATTGCAATTTCATTTCTCATTTTGCCATTTTCCATTTGGGGTTTGCTTTTAAGCCCAGAGTGTGTGCGAGTACGAGTGGGTGTGCTTTGTGTGCTGTGTGCAATCCGCAAAGTAATCAATTGTTATCGGTGTGTGCTCTGTATCGTTCATTCTAGCTATTTGTTCGCTGTGCGTTCCTAAACAATAATAAATAATAATCAGCTCATGTTTCTCGGTTGTTCAGTTGCTCAGTGTCCAGTTATAACCATCTCTATCTATATACCCATTACTATATATATATATATATACATATCTATAGCTATTGCTGTCTGTTCTCATTGTGTTTAACCGTCTAACTACCCACATATACTCTCCTATATATGCTTATATTTATAACCAAATATATATCCATATATCCATATATGTATGTATAATTTTCCCTCTGTGCGTGTGCGTGTGCATCGATGTGTCACTAGGCAAAATCGAGGAATCATTTGCCATAACCATTAAGTCTGTGTAAGTTAGTCTAAGTACTGTGTAAGTCCCCTTCCCCTTCCCTTGCATGCGTCCTCCCCACCCGAGAAACACACACTGAGTGTGACCACCAAATAGTACCAGGTTAGATGTAAGACCGCAGAGCCAGAGACAACTAATGAAGCGGGTTTTGCCTTCAAAGGGATCATACGCCGGCGGCTTCTGTAAATTTGAATCTCATCCAGCGTTTTTCTTGCCCACGGATTTGTCCGTCAGATACACATATCTCTTAAGCATATGCATTGCAATGGTGTTGGAAAAAGTTTGCACTGTGCCCGGCAACAAACTTTATTACGATGCAGGGTACGAAAGGGTATATAAGTTGGAGTTACTTTTTAAAGATAATATTCTAAAAAAATGAATACTATTTTTTAGCAATTTCTGCTATTTAAAAATGAGATACACTCTCTCATTAGTATGCCATATTTTGTTCACAAGTCATAAGTACTCCTTAGTCGGTTCCCTTAAGGTTTCCTTTGAACTTTTTACAAGCCGATTTTCCCAAATGCAACTGCACCGAGTCCAAGCCAAAAAAAGTGCGGGCCAAATCCGTGTCCACCCAAGAGAGCTTAAACATTTTAAGCCATAACTTAAACGTCAAAATTTGTTACCTGAGCCAGGTGTGTGCCGACTAAAAACAACTTAAATGCCACATGTCCCCGGAGGGGGCAGCAAGCCATATGTAAGTGTGTGAAGCCACAGGAAAAGTTAGAAAAAAAGGAAAAGGTAACACGCATTTGGTGCTCGCAAATGAAGACAAACTACTGCGGAGACTTCAGGGCTCACGGATACAAATGCACCTGGCGGAGTGTCAGGCAGGCAGGTGCATTTGCTGAACTAATTGCAATTTATATTTGCCACTGCGGCAGAGCGAAACGTAGCTTATTTAACCTAATGGGCGCCCACATATGGGGAATTTACGGCTGATTGACGCACGGGGCCGGACTCCGGACTCCTGCGGCAAATGGAATTTACATGTCACCCGAGAGCCGTACAAACAAAACAAAAAAATATACACATATATAGAAAAGCCCGGACAGAAAACAATGAATCAAAACACGTACGCTGCAGGTTTAATTTCCATGGCACGCAGCATCCGGCGTTGATTCGGGAGCCCAGACAAGGACCAAGACCAGGCTGGAAATAAAAATCATATTGATTAGCTGCGTAGGCCCGTCGAGAGTCTGGGGAAATCAGTAGATGGTGTGGCACTCGCTTCCCCCCTTGGAGAAGAGAAACCTTTTCGGCTGTCAACTTTGTTTGCTAATGAACTTGCTTCGAGTCCCGACAAAAGGAGACCCCTTCGGGTAGGAGAACGACCAGACTTTCGTTTCGTTTCGTTTAATTTATTAATTCTTCCCTCTGTTCGCCTCACATTCGGGGCCTAATTTGTATGCGACGCCAGCGCTGCTAATGTGCGGCCATCATTTAGATCAATAGCGAGATACATTCGCCGACACATTCACAGATACAGATACAGAGACTGACACACAAAGAGTCGCCGATGGAGATACATGGCTAGGATTGGCCTTGCCTCATTACGGAGAATCGGAGCAGCCACTTCTCTTTCTCTCTGTCCGCGAATCAATCGACTCCGACCCCCGGCCCCCTTTTTTTTTCTTGTGCGTCATTTACTTATGCTGATTTCTGGCGGGGATTGCGATTCCTTTCACGTCCGTTAATTGAGATGCCGGACCTTAAACCGCCAATGCCAGCCAACGGTGCGGAATGAAAAGCTTTTACTCTAATTGCAACATTATCAGGGACTGTAGCTTTAGCTGTATCTTTTTTGGCTCCTTTAAAGCCTCACAAGTCATACTGAAATTGGGAATAAGCCGCAATGGAACGCCAACTGACAGCGGTCTTAGTGGGGCCCAAAAAACCCTGGTCAATACTAATAAAGCCCAACAAAAAAAAAGCAAGAACAGACAGCTGAATATCTCACTTTTGGAAATTAAAATTATATCAAATTTGGGGCCAGGGACTCTGATGAAGGATTGACAGGCCAATTGCGGTCGCCAGCAGCCTGATTGGCCAAGTGTTTCAACACATTCATTTTGTGGGCTGAAGGGCCCTTGTCTCACTGCAATATCAATTAACTTTAATGCCGCAGTAAACAGATATATTGGGCCCGGTTGAAAACCCCCCAATTACCGCAATCTCTTAAGCCCGACTGGCCAGCATCTGCACCTCGGTTTTCGGGTGTCGGCCTGGGCCTGACCAGCCGCTAATCAGCGCACAAATTCCACTTAAATGCCGCAACAGTTGCATGTAAGTCCCGTTGCCATGGGCCATGCCTCCACAGCCACAGGAACACCCACAAAACAGAACAGAACAGGACACAGAACCCCACACTCTCTCCATCTGTGTCACCCCGCATTTCAATCTCATGGATCTCCCCCTATGTCATTGCCTCTTTGTGGTGACCAAAAAATGCAAAACAAAATTGTCCACAAAATGTTTACGCAACATTCTCGGCACTCTCGAGTCGGAATCAGAGCCGTAATTGCATTTTATTGCACAGCAGCAAAGTCAAGAGATATACTCATATATAATGCACGCAAATATATATCACTGATGGGTTTATATGTATATATACAGAGGATGCTTTGCCCGCATTTTTCGAGTGCCTGTCGAGCTTCATTTGCATATGCATACATTGGTGCGAGTCCGAGTAGTTCCACAGAGCCGCAGAGATACAAAGATACATAGCTGAGGAGATATTTGTATCTGGCCAGCCGCAGATTGCCATTGTCGAGTGCTTAGTGGCAATGGAATTTCCGTTGGGGTCACCAAATGCTGGCTTTGATCCATTATAGGAAACATTTACACTTAGTCCCCCGCAGTCCGCCAAGTTGATCCCTGAGTAGTCAAAGTAAACCCCTTTTAGCCTTAAGCAAATACACATAGCGAAGCCCATGTAAGTCTGAGAGAACCCCAGATTTGAGAGCCTACTTAGTATGTAAGAACACAACCCAAACTAAGAACCCAGAACCTAGAAACTGAACCGCAATCCGAACCGAACACATACACAAAATCCCCCTATTATACCCCGAGTAGAGTACCTAGAATTCCCAGATCTAGTTCCCAGATCTAGTCCAAACCACAACCACAAAAAAAAAAGAAAAACAAAAAACATTTTAACCAGCGAAACAAGTGACAAATCAAAGCGCAAGTCACATATAACTCAAGAGCCTTCGAAGCGATCACCAAACTCAAACCGATAACCGAAATAAGTAAAAGAAAGTAAACATAACACAAAAAATCATATAGATTAGTAAACTTGATAAGCGATAATATGACAATCAATCGATCCAGACAATAATCCATTAAAACAAATTGTACAATAATCTAGCGCGGATGAGGGATTCGATGGCACGTATCACACCAACATTGTGGTCAAACATAACGGCAGTTGTCTGTACGTGCCCCCTGGTATCTTCAAGAGCACATGCAAGATAGACATCACGTGGTTCCCATTCGATGACCAACATTGCGAAATGAAATTCGGTAGTTGGACTTACGATGGAAATCAGGTAAAGTGGCAAATCGACAAATCAACAAACAAAAAAGAAAAAAAAAAAACACAACCAAAAACACAAAGCTAAGAACAAGAAAAACAGTAACTAACAAAAGCAACTAGTTTCAAATAGTACAGTAAACGCTGGCTACACTAGGCTACTCACATCAGTAACACTGCCTAACCACTAACACTGCTCACCAACACTGTTCACCAAACACCAACACCAATACTCCAACACATTCAAACTCGTGCACGATCACGCTTCTGCCAAAAATCACGAGACTCACGCACCAGGAAACGAAAGGGAAACATCGCCGAGAGTTGACTGTAGCAAGATGATTAGTAGAGTACAGGCTGTTTAGGGTTAGGACGGATTTGTGATTTCGTTTATATATGCTTTTCCAAACTTCTATCTCTCTCTCTCTCTCTATCTATCTATCTATTTATATATTTCTGTAACCACCCGAATCTATAATTTGTTCGTTCGTAAACCTCATGTCGAACAATTCTTTGCGTTTTTGCGAATTACAAAACCAAAAGATCGAAGTGCTGTTAACAGCACTGAACTGTAAGAGGTTCAGTGTGTCGGCTGAAATATTCAACACAAAAAACAGATAAAATATTGAATATTTTAAGCCCACACACGCCCTGAAAAGAGCTTAGCTCGCCTGGCAAGGGCTTTCAAACACTGTCTACCAGTGTTGGAAGTGTTCAATTGCCTCACTTAGGTATACAAAATGGAATCATGTGTGGAAATTCTAGAATTCTTCTGAAGTTTCAACTATTTTGCATGGTAGCAGGCAAATAAAAACCACGCCCAAAATAAATCAGCAACAGGCGAACATTTTTTTGGACGACGTAAAGACTCTTAATGAAAGTCAACAAAAAATATATATAAATATCATACAAAAAACGAAATATAATGAAGGATGTTTTGAGTACAACTATAATTTACAGCGCTTTTATTTCCCACGTATTTTGCACCCACAAAATATATATTTACAAATCAAAATCTCAAGACTAATGAGAAGAAAAGAAAAACTCTATATATTTTGCTCGCTCTCTCTATATCTCTCTCTCTCTTTCGTACACCTCGAACACATGCTATATCTGTACATAAATGTTGTTTCAATGTGGCTTATTGTAAAATTCTAAAAAAAAAACAAAAAACTTCAACAAAAAACTAAAATCTTAAATGTTCTCTTTCTCCAATTAAAAACGAATACTCAAACTCAAAACTCAATGACCAACCACCAAAAAATATATATAAAATATATGTAAAAATTAATTTGCCGATTGCAAATTGATTTCGATTCTCTATGAACCCATGAATAATACAAAAAAAAAATCGTTTAAAAATCAGTTGGATTTGGTTTTGAATTCCGAAGATGGAGGGGATCTTTCCGATTTCATAACAAATGGCGAGTGGTACTTGCTTGGTTAGTAAACAAACCTCATTACGCTTATTTCTCTAACTGTTATTTCGTTTGATCGTTGTCATTTGTAAATGTCTAATCAGCATAACCCCAAGACACCTCAAAAAAGAATTATTATTTACCACATTGCTTGCGAGACCGAATAAAAATTGCTTCATAGACCCTTTTGAGTTGCTTTGCTCTTGATTTCTTTGGTCTAGTTATACGATTTATTGTACATACCTAGATGGTCTGGATCGCATCCAGATCTGTATATATCTGTTGTGCATATGTGTGTCCTTGTGTAACTGTACATACGTCTATGTTTGTGCCTCTGTCTCGAACCGATGATACCCTTGCCCGATGCTCACTAATCTCTGACTTCTATCGTTCAGCCATGCCGGGAAAGAAGAATACGATAGTCTACGCCTGCTGCCCAGAACCATATGTCGATATCACCTTTACTATACAAATTCGCCGCCGTACATTATATTATTTTTTCAATTTAATCGTGCCATGCGTGCTAATCTCATCGATGGCCCTCTTGGGCTTCACCCTGCCGCCGGACTCGGGCGAGAAGCTGACCCTGGGTGAGTATGCCAGCCGATAATCCTGATCCCTGATCCAGACACATAACATACCACAAAACAAGCGATCTCTGAACTGTATTTATTCAAATGTTTAAATGAATTTTGTGAGTTTTTTCAGCGGTGATTCTCCTCCCCTTATGCATAGCTGTCTGAGTAATAGTTAGTTAGGGTCCGGCAGGTTACCGAGTTGTCAAGTTGTCGAGCTATCGAGTTATCGAGTCTGGTGAGGTCAAGCAGCGAGGGTAGCGAAATGAGGCTTAGCTGGATTTAACCATAAAGAGTTTAGGCTCAAACCCCAAAAGAATATAAAGCTAAAACCCCCTTTAAAATCTACATAATCAACGCTGCTTTTAACGATAGTCAGTCTATGCATGTTCTTTGTTCAGTTGAAAACGAAAGTAAAACTAACTCAACGAGTGTTCTCCTTTTCCTAAAAAAACAATTACACTTTCTGAATTTTATAAATAATTAATATATCAACCCAAAAAGGACAACACTCTTCTTAAAGTCTCAAAGTCCCAGCTGTCCCGCTCAATAAGAATAAATAAAAAAAAACCCTAAATAAACTCCATGAACCAACCCATATATCCCGTTAAAGGAGTCAATAAACAATGAGTAAACAATGTGTAAACGTTACCTTAATTTTGTCGATAAATACTAATAATGATATAAGAACTTATTATGTAATCTTGATCTTTCAGTTTTCCGATGTGTTTTGCGTTCGACTTTGATTTAAATTGCGTTTTATATTTATTGTATCTCTTGTTGCAGGCGTAACTATACTACTATCATTAACAGTATTTCTAAACCTTGTCGCCGAGTCCATGCCGACAACGTCGGACGCTGTTCCTCTTATAGGTACACACCAAAAAACACGCTAATCTAACCCATATAAGCTAAGCTACATAGCTTCCATTGGACCGAGGTTGTCCATCACTACTAACAGTGACGAAAAAAAAACAACAGAAAGTCGTGCTGTGCTAATGCTGTTTTTAGTTAATCATTAGTTTTGCTACAGTAGTGCAATGAACTGAGAAAACCAAATACAAAAAAGAAAAACCGATACGAAAACCGAAACCGAAACAAAACGAAACAAGCCACGAATACTAACCAAAGAAACCGATCCGAAAATACGAATACCAATTAACTTAGCTCTCTCACACACCCAGACCCCATCACTCACACACACAGACACGAATGAGGAATGATCAATAACTCGTAACTCTCCGTATGTTTGCCACTAGATCTATCTATATCTCTCTGTAATCTCTGGACTCCACCGAGCAACTGGATGTTGGATAGTCTAGCCACACACGTACTATATGTAACCCGACCTAGAACACACCACCTGAACCACTGAACCACTGAACCACTGAACCACACTGAACCACAGGTCCTCTGAGGTCCTCAGAGCTCCTTGGCCAGTATCCACAGTACCATGTAAGGTACTCAAGGAGCTCTCTCTATCTCTCTCTTCCCTTAAGCTTTTCTCTCGTTTTTCCACTAACCTAAACTTAACCTCTTAGCTCATGCCAGTCTTGCCAGTATTTTCTAATATCTTTTTGCTAAGCCACCGAATATATATATTCCATCTGGTCAGGGTCCTCGATAGCTCTGACATAATTGGTATTTGGCCACCACAACCACAGCCACAACCACACCCACACTCAGTTACAATCAAGTCACAGCCACAATCACAATAACAGCCACAAAGTACTACCAACCAGTACAAACACAATACGTACTCGTACGAGAGTTTTTCGTTTCGATTTTGCTGTGTTTGCCCAATAATAAAGCCGTGTCTCCTACTACTCAGCCATATAATCGGTTCCTCAGTTAATTTTTGTCGTTTCGTTGTTGCTTCGTTTGTTCGATTGTTTGTTTGTTGGATTCGTTTGCTTATCTACGTGTGCCTCTAGCTGATCCCCCCGTATCGTTTCGTTTCGTTCAGTTCCTTAGCCTGCCACTAAAAAACACCTAAAGAAAAAACCCCGTGTTATTAAAAAACTAACCCAGATGGTACTGCCCGAGTAACCTGATCATCCTGTAAATAAGCTTGTCCTTAGTGTGCGACCCCCCTCCCACCTCATAATCACGCTGGGACGAGTCCAAGCCCCGCCCCCCGCCCGCTCATTTCCGCCCAACTGCCTCTAATCATTCCAACTATAAAAGCATAGCAGCATTTCAAAAACCGCATCAAAAACGTAGGCAGAAATGCAATTAAAGAAAATGTATTTTAAATCTAGCCACAACTGTATATATATACACAAAAGTATCTAAAAAGAGAAACCATAAAAAATCCAACGAACCACCTTTTTTCGCTACCAAAAAAAAAAAAGAGATAACAAACAGGAGCAAGGAAAACCAAAGCCAAAAAGAAACAGCAAACCAGAACCAAAAACAAACTAACTTACAAAAAGCTGAGTTAGCCAGTTTTTCAGTTTTCTTCTTTTTTTTTTGTGTTTATCTGAACATGAAACAGACCATAAATAGAACAAGAGGAAAAATGGTGGCAGGACTACTGCGATTGGGCCGCAGTTGAGAGGCAGGTCCTTGGAAGGAAGGTCCCTCTCCCCGGCGGCCCAATCGAATGTTAATAGAGACCACAGAATGCCGTAGAGAGTAATTACCTAGCCTGTAAATCGTATTGCATATATATAAAATATATTGTAGAGGTTTGTATGCGACACTTTGATACTTGGATTAGAGCTAGCTAGCTAGGAACCACAGGGAACACCGGGAGTATTACCTTGTCTTAACCCCGAGCACACGATTAACCCGTTTGAGTAGAGGCCTCGCGGTAGGTATAGCTTGAAACAACGAGTTTGTATCGCTTGAGCTGTACAAATGAGCCCGCCTAGGAATCTAAGCATCTCTATATTAACCATATATGACTATATATATATATATATATTTCGACACCACCACCACCACCACTATTACCAACCACCGATCACCCACAGAAAACCGAACACTGTAAATAGACAACACGCCGAACAGACGTAAGTACACCGAACCACCGACCCCAAACAAGAACAACACCACCGAAACCACCACGAAAAAGAACAACCAGAACTTTTGTCGAACGCCGCCACACGAGCGCATGAATAAAAACCCAATTAAAAATTCATTTTGGGCCTAGAACCGCAAGGAGTCCAAAAGCTTAACAACACTTTCTCTCTCTCTCTCTCGCTCTATAAACCAACACTTTCTCTTGCTCTCTCTCTATTATACAGTTTGCCAATATATCCAAAAATAGCTACTATTTCTCCTTCCTCGCTACGGCAAGAACTATTTGAACTTGCACCTACTTACTCGCAAGAAACTCGAACCGAATTCTCACACCAACTACCAACAACCAGTTACCAATTACCAATTACCAACCTCTAAGAAACACTCAACTAATCTAGATTTTTCTGCTCAACAATAACAACAAAAAAACCTGGAAATGTATCCACTTATATTTAAACTGCAAGCCGCAAAATCCGAACCATTTGCAAACCCGTAAACTCCTGGCATTTAAAAATAACCGAACCCCCCCCTCTCGAACCAATTATAGAACCATATATATAGCGCTAAAACTAAGCTGAATCGAAGCCTAAACGATAAACCATTAAAAATGAAAACCCAAAAATCGAAGCAACATTTGAACTTGCATTTATGCAGATCCATTTGATCAGATGGTAGAGTTGCAACTCCACATAATATCGTATCGTTCATGATGTCGAGCCCATCATGCGTTCATATTATGTCATGTTTATCTAGATATTAACCCGTATCCCCCCCCCACCTCCAGAAACAGCAGTCCCCCACCTCCGGAGAAGACTTGACAAATGATATTTACATGCTGCGTTGTGCGAATTTCCCCTCATAATGCCCGTTTAGCCTCTGGTTTTCTCTCCCTCGCGCCCTCCGTGGCACGTAGCAAATTAAATGAGGCGGGCTTGTGGGCGTGGCAAATTGGCAACACGTAGCGCAAGTGTGGGGCGCGCATCTCGAGTCAACTTCTAGTTCAATTTACAAATATTCTCAGAGCGAGAAAAACTTGCGCTACTTTCAAAGTTTTTCCTGTCCCTCCTTCGCTTTACTAATGGGTCAAAGTTGGAAGGATGCTCTGCTCTGCCCTGCTCCCCTGCCTTCCTACCTGTCTTCACCCCTGCGTCCCTCCCTAAACCGCTGAGCTCTCGAAAAGTTGAGATATTTTCATTTTGCGAAAAAAAAAACAAAAATTAATATCCTTAAATGCTGTGAACATTTTGTGCCCATTTTGTCCAGGTTCTAAGCGCCATAAAGGGGGATACTTTCAGAGATTTAACGTCACAGCATTTCAGCGGGATCAACTTGGCGAGAGCTTTGCCTGATTTCTTTATAAAGATATATTTTTTTGAACCCCCAAACCCACGCTCCAATTGGACTTTTGAGTTCGCAGCATACTCAGGCATATACTCATTCACACTTCATTCAGAGATCAAAGAAACCGATAAATTGTAATACTAAATAGCCAAAGAACATCTCCAGTCTCCAGTATCCAGTTTCCAGTCTCCACTCTCCAGTCTCCAGTCTTCAATGTCCAAAGCCCAAACTCCAACTTGGTCGGCCCCGAAAGGCGCAACGGAAAAAAACCGAACCCCGAACAGATACAAAGACACAGAACCTTAACCGCCCAACTACTGAACCTACATACCTCTCTGATATGCCCTCGATATGTCCACGATAACACACGATAATACACGATAACACACAATTACTCACGATAACACACAGATACCTACCGATATACAACCGATACATACATAAACGTACGCTTTATGATTTCCATTTTGATTGTGTCATTTGTTTTTGTGTGGTTGTTATTGTATTTTTCAAAACGAAAACGAAATTCTTTTGTTTCAGGAGTTACAATTCTTCTATCGCTCACAGTGTTTCTCAACCTTGTAGCTGAGACATTGCCCCAAGTATCTGATGCAATCCCCTTGTTAGGTAGCGATTGCATTTAAAACATACTTACCAAATGCAAATATATATTCAAATTTGTCAAAAAAAAAAAACAGAATAATTAAAAAACTAATTAATATGATTTACATATACGTACACGCCTTGAAAATATATATGTATATATAGCAGTATATATACATATCTATGTATCTACATCTATATATTCATGAATATTATTGTTATTGTTGTTATCTATATATATACATATCTTTTACGATTATATTACTCACACACATTGCTAAATTGTTCGCATATATAATCCCCCGACAAACCAAAGCCAAAACCAAAAAGAAACCAAACCGAACTTAAACTTAAATAAAGTATTAGTCTAACCAACCAAGTCAAACAATATCCAAAATATCTAAAGTGCCAAAGTTGTTAACATAAATGTTATTTGTGTACGTCGTACTATGTTTACTAATTCCAACAACTTTGCTAAGTACTACTAACTTAACTTAACTTAACTTAACTAAACCAAACCAAACTAAACCAAATCAATTCTAATTCCAACTCGTTCTCTCTGTCCCGCCCTTTCTTCTCAACTCGTTACGAAGTTACGATATAAAATACCAAATATATATCAATATATATCGAAGCAGTTCTTAGTTGATCATACTATCTTCTGTTGCCTCTATCTCTATATATCTCTATCTCTATCGTATCTCTATCACTATCTGCCTATCGCCCTCTATGTTCATTTGAAAAATCAACAATCTCTTTTTGGTTCGCTTCTTATTCAAGTCAATTTAGATCAACAATCAACAAAAGCCCAGAGCTAGCCAGGCAGCTAGCTAGCAGCTCGACACAAGTTAGGGAACCTTTTAAATGCTATCGTTATCTATGTGTACTTCCGATCTATACTCCTCCACTTCCGTTTCCGCTTTCTCTTCAATTTCTTCCACTGATCCTCATCGACAATGAGGATCGCTCAACTTCCCTTCAATATATATCAATACTCTCCAATATTCCCAGAACTGAATCGGCGCGGCGTAGATGTTGCAATAGATCCCACACTTTGCTTCCATTCGAACCGAATTCGAACGAATAAACACTTCAAAATTCCGCCTTCAAATTCAAACTTCTTCTATTGCTTCAGAGCCCAGCCTAGAGCAGTTCCTTCTGTAATTATTCAAAGTTATGCAAACCCAAAATATATATGTATACAATATTTATTGTGAATATCCGAAATATATGATAACTGTTATGTATTGCAGTACACCTTGCTTGTACTCCTTTCGCTTCGTTCGTTCAAACCGCCACTCCCTCAATTTCAACCCATACGTAATTACAAAAGATACTTATGAGACAGATTTCAATACAAGTGAGTTTGGGATAATACTTGTGAAATGTGAAAACGAAACCGCACATGAAAGAACACATTCTAGTGCAGATGGATAACAAAGGATGTCGTCCTCACAGACACTCCCATCCGCCACAAAGAAATCAATTAAAGAAAAGAACAAGAACATGACCAAGAAAAAGAAAATAAAACAAAGAAAGAAGTTTTTTGTCTTGTATTGTATTATTTGACTTTTTTGCTAACTGCTTTGATTTGTGTTTGATTTGGTTCTCTCACTCTCACTCTCACTATATCGATATCACGCTCACCCTCACCACCCAAACTCACTCACTCCATCACTAGATTATCGATTATCGATTGCATTTCACCACTACCACAATATAACGATATATTTTTCACCCTCGGTTTGTCCATGAGTATTGTCACCATCTTGAAGCTCGTTCTCGTTATCGTTATCGCTCGCTCACCCACCACACAGGAAACGCTCAGTCATTACCGTCACGACCAGAAAACCAACCACAAGAATCCACTCCACACACGCTACTTTAACTTTCTTAGCTATTGTCTGTGCCAAAATAACCCCCATACTCCCCCTTACTCACCTTCGATATACTACTCTTTGACCCATACATATTTCTCGGAATGATATTTTTTGCTTGAGAACCTTTTTGAGAACTCAAACTGTGATAACTAAAAACCGAATAAATAAGATATTACATTTGAAATACTGATCGATCGATCGATTGCCTATGTCTGGTATTTTGCAAAAATATCATTTCGTTGAGATCCGCTTACTTAGTTTGTTTGTTGAAATGGGTCGCGGATTCGTTTGCTTACAGATACAGATACTGTCCACTGTCCACATGGAATGCACTCTCTCCCCACCAACAAACAATGAATGAACTATGTTTTAACTAAACTAAAACTTAACTAAGCTTTGCTCGAAGCCCGGCCATGTTGTGTAGAGTTGTGTTCTCTGCGAGAAGGTTCAGCCAAAAAATATCATTTAGTCTAACAACCCCGAAGCTTTTGACCCCTCCCCCGTTCCCCTATCTCAAGCTAAATCTCAATATCAATCTCAATCTTAACCTGAATCCGAAACGAAGACACTTGGACCGAAATCCGGACGATCGGCTAGAACCCAAAATGCCCCAAACAAGAAAATTACACACTAGATCTGACCAAAAATTTGACCAAATATTTTGCAGGTGTCACTATACTACTGTCGCAAACAGTTTTCTCACTGCTGGTCGGCAATGTCATTACCAAGACCAGCGAGGCTGTACCGCTCTTAGGTATTCGCACTTCTGTAATCGTTTGTAACCTTGCGTTTATCATTTTTACGATTTCGAGAAACAATCAAAAAACAAACAAACTAAATTTTAAATTCTTAGAGCCTTAAAACAACCAAAAACTTTTCTCTCTTTTAGCTGATAAATCAAATAAAATGATCAAACTCAAAATCAAAACCACAAAACGATTGTACAAAGTACTCTTTAGACCTAACGAAAGTTTAAGCTAAAAATCAAAGTGAATCTTGTAAAAAACCAAAACTAGAGCGACTAAAGTAGGTAAACGAATGTTAAGCGATGCAGAG
Source organism: Drosophila ogumai (assembly GCA_018904815.1). Taxonomy (NCBI): domain Eukaryota; kingdom Metazoa; phylum Arthropoda; class Insecta; order Diptera; family Drosophilidae; genus Drosophila; species Drosophila ogumai. The sequence goes on from JAEIIJ010003929.1 coordinate 50,404, forward strand.
CATGATCCAGCTCCAGCTGGATAAAAACGAGATGCGGATAATGGATAATGTACCAACAGTATCTTTGGAACCAACCCGAACCCGAACTAACCCCAACCCCACCCGAAACAACCTCTGCTTCTTTAGACTTTGGCTGAACCTCTCTCTGTGACTCTGAGACAATCTCTCCAACTAACACGATAGCCACACTCGACTCTTAACCCGATTATTTCCGAGTTCCGGAAATGAATTGTACATATTATTTAATTCTTCGCTTTAGGTAATGCTATTAGCCAACAAACACACACGCACCCAAGCCCAAGTATCAAAAGCCGACTCGAAACAATGAACTAATTAAACGATTCTTAAACATAAAGCATTAAATATTCAGAGAGCATACAGTAAATAGCTGAAGCGCTAAATCAATGGCAAAACACATAATCCGAGCAATTAAAATATCGATTCCCCGGCATACAAACTATAGAAAACATGAAAATAACTAACCCCATTGCCTCAGAACCCACACCCCAACATTGCTTGCTCTTAGAACCTTATTAGAGTAGTTGAAAGCCGAGGACAGTCAAGGGGACAGGTGTCTGATAGGGGCTGTAAATAAATCCAACTTAATATTCAAACATAAATTCAATTTCTTTATTAATTTAATGTAATGTAATGTAATACAATATTCTTTTTTTGCGTTTGCTTAATTAAAATATGAAGAGGAAGCTTGGTCATTTCTGTGTCATGCTTAGGGATGTTCATATATTTTAAACGTAAAGTAAAGCAAACTTAATTTAAAGTAAAAAGCTGTATATTCTAAATATATTATTTAATGTGTATATTATATATTATATATTAAGTCCCATAAATCAGGCAGAATATCAACTTATCGCACATATAATGGTAAAATGTATATTTATATATCAACTTAAAATATAAATTTAGTACCAATATATTTCTTCCATACTTTCTTTTATCGCTACTCAGGTTAATATATATGCTAATAATGGGATAACTAATTTAACTGACATTTAAATATGCTCCAAAAATTATTGTTATATTGTTTAAAACTGTTGTGTCTATAATTTTGAATAATTTAAATTTTAATGCAAAGTAATTGTCTTGAGAATACCAGCCTCACCAATACATATTGGTTATATTTTGGAAGAACAAACAAAATAGGAATATTAACACCTTAAATTCATATTTCTCCAATAACTTTTAAAGAATTTCTTAGCTTAGAATCCTAAAACAAATGTCCTTCTCAAAGCAAAGCCTTCATCCTCCACTTGACTGTCCTTTGACCCGATTTCGTACCTAAATTGTTATAGTCGAACCCCGTTGCATGAAACCAAATAAAAGCAATCGACACTAAACTGCATGTCGGAGAATGTTACCTAAGGCTTTCGAATAAACATCAAACGTAGTGGCTTTCGGTAGACGTAACAGCATCCGTAACGTTGAGTGAAGTAACGTAGTCACAGCATTGTAACCACACAGTAAAGTTGATCACGCTACTTTCTCTAACCGTAACGCTAACCAAAAGTCTTTCATGAAATGAAGCTAAACTAAAGTAATGTTGTACGATTTTTGTAAATTATGATTTCGAGCTTTTGTTCTTAGTGTTTCGATGAGACAGCGGCCCCCCGAGCACCACTCTAATATGCGATTTTTCTCTGCTCTCTCTGTTCGCCCCGCAAAACCACACCTGAACCCTGAAAACAAAAATAAAATCCGAATCCCGCCGTACCAATCCAGGCACCTACTTTAACTGCATCATGTTCATGGTCGCATCGTCGGTGGTGCTGACAGTAGTGGTGCTCAACTACCATCATCGCACAGCGGACATCCACGAGATGCCACCGTGGGTGAGTTTAGCTACCGATCGAGGCATCTGCTGAAACCCCTTCTGATTCTTCTCTCTGTGTGTGTGTATCCGGCTTTCCCCAGATCAAATCCGTTTTCCTACAATGGCTGCCCTGGATCTTGCGGATGGGCCGACCCGGCCGCAAGATCACACGCAAAACAATACTACTAAGCAATCGCATGAAGGAGCTGGAGCTAAAGGAGCGCTCCTCCAAGTCCCTGCTAGCCAATGTCCTCGACATCGACGACGACTTTCGGCACACAATATCGGGCTCCCAGACGGCCATCGGTTCGTCGGCGTAAGTGTATCCGCTGCCCGCTTGGTAACCATCGGAGTAACCCATGTTTCCCATATTCCGCCCCCCTTCTACATGCAACCAATGCAGTAGCTTTGGCCGGCCCACAACGGTGGAGGAGCACCACACGGCCATCGGCTGCAATCACAAAGATCTTCACTTAATTCTCAAAGAATTGCAATTTATAACGGCGCGCATGCGCAAAGCTGACGACGAAGCGGAATTGATTAGCGATTGGAAGTTCGCGGCAATGGTTGTGGATAGGTGAGTTCCCCCCGTACCCATCGAGACATGAATTAACCACTACCATGCTGCATAACACTGGCTACATCATTCCGCGGATCGCACAAACTGCTTCCTGTGGCAGCTATATATATCGTGTTCGAAACTGCCAAAATAGTACATCTTTTTTGTAAGAAAAAGAAGCGTTATTTTCATTTTCGTATTACAAAGAAAACTGATCAAAAGAGATTAGTATATAACATGTATTATAGCTGCCATAAGAATCATGACACAAAATGAACAGTACTTTGAGACTTTTGATGGGAGAAAAGGAAAACCAGGTTTATAAACGAAATACTTATACGAAACTACTAAAAATTCAGTTCTTACCATATATATACAGTAGATATTGCCTATATAAGATTTTAGTTATTTTTATATATAATTTTTTATTTTCTTTTATAGATTTTTAAATTAATCTCAATATCAGTTTCCGAAATCATTGCAGGACATTTACTTTAAATATAAAAAATTCATAAGTTCTAAGTTATATATTTTTTATATATTATTTTATATTGAATTCTTTTTATTTTTTCATAGAGTTTTAATTTAATCTGAAGTATTAGGTTGTCATTTCCGCAACCATTGCTGGAAGATCACTTAAAATATAAAAGATTCTCTTAAAAAATACATAAACTCTAAGTTTTAAATTTTTAAGAGAATTTAAAATAAATTTTTAGTAGACAATCCTTATTAATATTATTGTTTGTAAGCCTTTAAACCTATTTATACTACTAATTACATTTTGTAGTTGCCTTTAAAACAATGTAACAAATGTCTCGGCGCCCCGAAAGCCTGGTTTCCTCTAAAGATGGACGTAGTAAAGGCGCCTCAATCCGTCCAGATTATTCTCTTCCATCCGATATTAGCCACGCCATAACGTACTGCCAGGATGTGTACTCCCGTTTTTGGTGTGAACTTATAGAGCTTGAGCCAGCGGCTGGCATCGCCGCCTCGCCTGGCAAGTCAAACAATTAGGCTCGACAAACGCTTAGCCTGCCACAGGACTTCCGGCGGAATGAGCCCACACATTTACACACACTCATACTCATACTCATACTCGCATCAACCATACACACGTGACGCAAATATTGAAAGATGGCCGACTCACCCGTGCGGCCGCCATTTTGTTTGGAGGAGGTGTTTCTGCCAATTTCGCCAGCCGCCATCATCATCGCTCTGCTTGCTCTTCTACTCCACAGGTTTTGTTTAATTGTTTTCACGCTCTTTACGATTATTGCAACGGTAACCGTGCTGCTCTCGGCTCCGCACATAATCGTGCAATAAGGACGCTCGAATTAGACAATTAAGCTACAGGATACGGAAACGCCCACGCGCACACACACACGGAGTGTGTGCTGAGGGAGAAGGCCTAGTTAAGTTCTTTTTCAAAAACCAAAAACTAGCGAAGCTGCTTCGACACAAAGCAAAAAAAAAACAAATGAATAATACAAATAAAAAATTGTTAATTACATTTTTAAGTAAAAACAAAAAAGAGAAAAACAATTCGAAAGAAAAGAGACAAAAAATCATGTACTAAGCAAGAAAATATTTTATGGAGAAACAAACAAAAAAGCAAAAATTACTGCCGTACAAGAACCGAAAAAAGTGTTAAGTAAGCTACACACACACACACACACAATCACTCAGACACACACACACATACACATAAAATTATAAGAGTTAAGCAAACAAGAAGAATTGAGGCAAAAATTTGCATAGGAATAGCCAAAGCAGGAGCAGGATAAGCAGCAGGAGGAGCAAAAGGACGAGCAGAACAACAAAGAAACTTCGCGGGACAGGACACACACAAAGGTTACATGTGTATACTCACGCAGACACATACGTCTATGTAATTGTATGTACAATAACAGAGTTATAAGTTAATTAATATGCTGAGTTGTTATAATTTATGTAAGATGAACAGGCGACACAGGCACACACATACACCTAAGATATATGATATATAAGAGATTGTTCCTATGAGACATTAGATATGTATTTAAAATGGCAAAACACACACACAGACACACGAAGACACACGCACACTGAAGCACTTAATTGACAAATACAAAAACAAGGGAAAGAAACCATTTATTTGTAGGAGAGTGTGTTGGCAGCAGGAGAACAACAGGAGGAACGAACGAATCCTTTGTTGTCTGAATTTTTTAGGCTACTTAACCGTCTCCTTTCCCCCGTTTTGCGTTTTCATCTTGGGATCACGTGGACCAACAATATTTTGTTTGATTTCTTTCATTCAAATTTACAAACAAAATATGATCCCAATGAAGAAATTTATATTACAAAGTTACTATCTCTACTCTCTCGGTTGAATCTGATGCGTTGCTTTCCAGATACTTACTCTTTGCTTCCGTTCTTTAAATTGTGATTTAATTTTTGTTTTGGAACGCGTTTCAAGTGAGAGTCTTACGGAGGAGGATAGCTAATTGTAAATGGTAACAAACTGACACATAATAATGGATATTAACAAAGGTCTATATATACATACATATATATATATATATACATATATATATTCATAGTGAATTGAATTAATTTTTAAAAAGGAAGCATTCACGAACCCACTGGGATGGGATGTATGTATGTATGTTCGTTGAACATCGTGTTTTTAGAAAATTTATTGTTGAAATATTGTAGCAAATCAGATTAAGCAGAATGACAGAAACAGACGAAACAACCCCGGTTATAGTCACCAATTAATTAGTCAAAGTAATATAATGGATACGGAACCCAAATCGAAGCCGAAGCAAGCTCTATCAATACAAGATGAACAGGTGTATATATATTTTATGACACATATATCACCGCATATATACATACACATATATATACGAGTATATTTTTAATAAAAACAATACGGAAACGAGCAAAACTAAGGACACTAAGCAGAGGCATAGGCATAATAGCAGCAGCAGCAGCAGCGCAGGAACAGAACCCTATGAAACCACTAACTAAGCCAACCAACCAACCAAACACTCGAAAACATAAGGAGAAACCAATCAAGAAAACCAATCACAATTTTGTTGGAAATTTCGCATAGTTTTCGGATGAGTTCTCTATATCTATATCTGTATCTGTATCCCGACCCCGACGAGCTTCGATTTTTGTCTACCTTGTGTACTCTGCTCTCTCCCCTCACACAAAAGCAAACAGTGATATTTACGGTACAGCCCCCCTGGCCCAGGACAAACTCTAACTCAAAACTCGAACACTCTTTCCGGAACCCACCTAAGAAAACCTTTTAACGTGAATGTTTTTTCTACACACAAAACCAAAATCAATGAAAACCTACCTCCTTGTTGAATGAGAAGAAAAAGGTCGAGCCTCGAGCCTGACTTTGATCAGACGATGAGAAAGACGAAGAAGCATAAGCAACACTGCCGAGTTAATCGCACTCCTCTGTCTTCCCGAGTCACCACCCCCCCATTACGTTGTCCTGCCCGGAGAATTTCTAACAGAATTGTGTGTGTGTGTGACCAACACTTTTGATAGCCAGACGACAAGTTTACTTAACTGGAGAAGTCAGAAAGGATCAGATCGCCCCATAAGCTAAAGCTAAAGCCACACCCGCTGTCAGAAGAATACCCAATCGAGTGCTGAATCTGAGCGTTATATAGTATGTGTGTATACACTCACTTTGTATGTTTTATTTGCATTTACATTTACATTAGATTTGATATGAGAGGACTTTTACTTACGCCCAGAGCGATGATGCGTAATCCTACCGATAACTGCTCTGTCCCCCATGAGGTTGTTGTTTATCGATCGATTGTTGGTCAAATTCGAAATCGAAATCCGATTCAAGTCGCAATAAGGAAATTGAAATTGAAATTGAAAATGAGAATTCCAATCAGAATGGATTGATGGAGATGAGGAAGGTGTGGTGTGCATTTTAAGTATAATTTTTTTATAATTAATTTAGTGCTAATCTTTGAGCAGCTAGGCGCATAATTAGAACTATGTATATGTGTATGGATGTCTTTTTGATAAAAAGAAGCTATTTTAAAAAGCAAACCATTTTCTACACTCTTTAAAAGATTGAACTCTACATGTACGAGATTATGTATAATACAACTAATAATAATATAGCATTAACTAGGCAATTATAAAAAATGAGGTGACCCGCAGACGGAACCATAAACTAAGCGTCCTACATTAGGAGAGGGCAACCGGTGACGCGATTACCCAAAGACGTGACAAAAAAAACTAAAACGATAAACGAATTTAAAATGAATTAAAAAAGAATTGAATGAAAAAATGGAATTACCGCGAAACCAAACTCGTAGTAAATGAAAAGGCTTTTTCATTTGAAAACTCTACTACTCACTTACTACTTACTTACTTTGCAAGTAATAACTAATTTCCTCTGATCAGAGTTACACGCAATCGCGAAATGCAAAAGCTAATTACTAAAAAAAACGGTTGGTACACCCCAAACAACATACAAACACTCACAGACAGACACGAAAGCATTCGAATTGTTCGTATTACAATGAAAATAAAGAAATCAGCAAACCCAAGAGTTCAGATTTTCGTTTCAATCTCCACACTCCGCATGTTCAGAGCTCAGCAATACAGTAGCCCATTCGAGACGACACACACTTTTTTAAACAAGGCAAATATATTTAAAATTAGCATTTAACTAAAAACGACAACAAGAACTAGGCTATAAACTGCAAATGTTAAGCACTAAACTCACCCAAAGCCAGCCCCGAATCCAATTCCAAGCCCCCACCTGAGCCCCGAGTCTAACTACCAAATCAATTTAAATAGCTAATTGCATAATAACTAAACAGTTACCACAATGTCGAAGCCAAACGCGAAAACAAATAAAAAATAAAAATAAAAAACATTAAATCTTCCCAATAGTTATGCATGTAAAAAATGGCAAAAACAGAAACAAAAAGAATTAGCAAAAAGTCTGTTGTCGATAAGTATTATTGGCAGACAAATAACTTTCGTCACATTGACGATAATAATTAATTGTAAGCAAAAACAAAGGAATTAAATGATTTAAATAATAAACAAATTAATATTAAAAATCGAGAGACATGATTGCAACAAAAACACAAAAACTGAATAAAAATTTATTTTGAAAAGAGAATTCAACGAGCTGTTTTATTTGATTCTTCAGATTGAAAAGTGATTCAAATTTTCCGCGCACCTATCGATATTTTTCGTTTCATTTGTATACATTTTGTTGTGTGGCTGTTTGGTACACGGCGTTTTGGTATTTTAATTTAGTATGAAATCTAAGTAATGAATCTGGCCACACAGTCAGCTGTTTCTTGTTGATTATTATTTTATTTTCAATGGACCTGCGAAAATTGTGCAGAATTTGCTTTGTGGACAGCGCGGAGGTGGACATCACAGAGCACAGGGCCAGCGCTAGTCCGGAGCACACAATCCTCGAGCTAATACAGACCATGTTCGCCAAGGTGGGTCAACAAGTTCATAAACAAATGTCTTACTCAAAACACCCATATTCCACAGAACATTGACTTAGATCTCACTGAGCAGCTGCCCATGATTTGCACTCGCTGTCTGGACGAGTGTCTCCAACAGTATGCCTTCTTCCGGAAGCTCAAGATTGCCAATGAGCAACTGCAGCAGTTGTACGAAGAAGCCCAGCTGGAAGCCTGGGAGGAGGAAGAAATGGTCAGCGAAGACTTTTCTCGGCAGCCAGTGGAGGAATCACAGTTCTGGGTGGATACGGACTCAGATATTATTGTATTAGAACCTGAAACCCTGCCGAAAGAGGCAGATACAGTTGCTGGTGACGAGATGCGTGCGAAACCCTCGCAAAAACTGGCCAACCATGACTCCTTGATTGTGTCAGAATTCCTGCCCGCCACCACGGCTCCACCCCGCTTGGAACTGTCGGATTCCCACATGCAGCAGCTGGCGCCGCCCCCCTACGAGATGCGCACAGTAGACTATGCGGCCGTGGAGCTAAAACACTACAACCTGGATGAGTACAACGAGGCCAATCGGCTGCTGGACGCCGAGCCTAGTGGCAGTCACGCCATCTACAAGTGCCAGTACTGTCCGCTGGCCTACACCTCGCCGCAGTACCTAAAGACCCATGTCCGTAACTCGCACGTCTGCAAATACTGCACCACGGCCTTTGCCAAGGTGCGCGAGCTCAACGAGCACATCCGCCGCAAGCACTCGCAGCACCAGTGCGTTGTTTGTTTAAATAACTTTAGCACCAGCAGCAACCTCAGGGCTCACCTGAAGAAGATCCATGGCGTACAGCTGCCCGCCCAGGTGGCACTCCTCGACTACCGTCCAGCCAGTGCAGATCAGGGAAATTCTCGCGATTAATAAACAGAATTTATTAATTTAGATGCTAGCTTTTATTTCCCAAAATAGCTGGGACATGTCTCGCACTGGATCGCCCTTCTGCTGGTCCTCTCCATTGATGTACATTGGAGTGAACTCCCTGTAGGCTATGCAGACGCGACGCTCCTGTACATCCTCGCGGAGCACGGAATGCTCAAACTGATACCTCGCTGGGCCGTACAAAACAATCAGAGAAAGGCTATAAAAACAAGGTGAACGATTTGAAGGAGTTTTCAACGACAAATTCAATTGGTTAACTCACTTGGGCATGGGTATCCGCAGAACTTTTCCCTGGTACCTAGCCAATTGCTCCTCGTCGAGTAGCGGCGCCCGCAGCTCCTGTTCGTAGTGCGGCACCAGGTCCAGGTTGTACTTGCCCGCCTGCTGGACTTCATAAGGCGTGAGGGTGAGAACGGCATCGCCCAGACAATTGACTGTGACCACTCGCTCGCCCCAGATCCAGCAGTCGTCCACGTGTGGATCTATGCTCGCTCCCTTGCTGGGATCATATTCCAGGGAGCACTGTTCGATGGTCTGGAAGCGCTGCAGCACAGGCACCTCCTCGAATCGACGCTGCACATACTCTGTACTGCGGGGGAATCCCGCGAAGGAGCCCAACTGCAGCTTACGCTTCTTGAAGTTCGTTTTAGGTCCAAAGTTCTGTTTGCGACGCCCGCTTTGCGAAATATCCCAGGGCAACGCATCGAGGTCGGCTATGAGCTTAGTGCCCTCCTGGGCGCTGAGAAATCGCTCCTGCACCAGAATGCCCGGCAGGGGCAGGCCCTCCTCCTTGTTGTGGTTCTCGTGCGTTTCCTGAACCCTCACCGTGTCCCATCCTGGCTGCAAGAGTTCGCATTGGACGCAGTACGACCAGGGTTCTAGTTGCTGAAACTCCTCCTGGAGCGAGGGCTTGGCTATCTGGAAATCCGCCTCGCAGCTCAGACAAGTTCGGACGCCCTTACATCCGCAGGGTCGAATTGTATTCATTTTTTAAATTAGCAAAAAGTTAATAATAAAAAAACGTTGCTTTTAGCAACAGCTGAGCAGTGTGACCATGGAAGGGGCCAATAATTAAACCAACCGGCCAAAAATACCAAAATATACTAGAACTGGGGCGAATGTAAAACATTTGTGGTCTAAAAGTATAACTTTACATGGCGTTAATAATCGTCCCTTAAAATATGATCTAAAAAAACTATCGAGTTTTAAATTTGATATTGCAGTTGTGAAACCGAATTCAAAGTTGGCGGTTAAGTTACTGAGTTAAGTCCATTTTTGTTTTTATTAAATAAATGGGTATTTCAAATTAAAAACTTTATGATATTGAGAGCATTTTATCGCGTTCAATGAATTGATGAAGTGTAAGCTATAATCTTTGCTCCCATGTTTTTAATAAATATAGAAATAAAACATACAAAACATTAATTTTCTTCTGTCATTTATTTTTTGCGTTCAGATTTATATTGTTTTTTCCACAAATACTTATTTTAGACCTGTTTTTCTCAAACAAATGCTGCTTGGTGATCAATACTAATCGTTAATTTTTCCTCCAGCTTTGTACTTCCCAAGCTGTCGGCGGGGTTTTCCAATATGGAAAAGATAAAGGTAACTTTATAGGGTGTGGCCCTGGAACGGCCGATGCGATGAATCCTGCTATCTACTGTTTTTTCTCTCTCTGTACAAAATGGAGCTTGGGTGATGATCAGTCTTTTGGTGAGCAGGTCCAGCACTGCACTGGATCTCGATCAGATCTTGAGGCAGCTGCGATGGGAGCCGCTGCGAGCGTACACCTCCTCGAAGGCGCGAATCAGCTCGTCCATGCCCCGGAGCAGACCCTCCTCCCGGTTGCCCGGCGTCCAGGCGCTGCGATGATCCACTCGCACTTGGGCGGGCAGCTCCCGGCACTTGGCGAAGTCAATCAGCCAGGCGCCAACGCGATCATCGTCGTAGACGATGAAGATGCTGGAGCCGACGATCTCGTGGCGGGCGAAGAAGGACGACTGCTCGATGACCAGGCGCATGTGCTTGAGCCGCTTTATCAGCTCCTTCTGCACGGATCGGCGGGCAGCCAGGAACTGTTCGATGGTCTGACCAATCTGCTCGCTGGTGCGGCAGGTCTTCAGATCCTTAACTGGAGGACGTCCACGCAGCCGCAGGGCCTCTATCCGGAAGCCCTTGGAGTGCGAGGAGGAGAGCGACTCTCGGAAGGTCATGTAACGCAGCTTGGTAATGGCTCTCGCCTCGTGCTCTGCCGCTGTGGGAGCGCCAGCATCCACAGCGATCATCTTCTGGTAGAGATCTGGGCGCAGGGTGGCATTGCTGACCTCCGATTCAAGGAAGGTACGGCTGCCCATCTTGATGTCCATCACACACGGGTCCCGGAAGCCTGCCAGCAGATCCTGTAGCTCGATGTACTGTTGCGACTGCATCTCCCGCATCCCAAAGTAGGCGGGCACGATCTGGGCAGTCTCCGGCTCCTGGCAAATCAGCCGGTAGGCATTGACCTCGCTATCCTCGACGCCGGCGATCCGCTTTCGCACGATTCCCGTGGACGTGGGAACAATGCTCTCAGGGTGACCGGAAAGCTGCATCCAGCCCTGGGGCTTGACCTGCGTCTGTGTCTGCTGGTGCTGGAGGAGATGCGGGGTGGCTGGGGCGCTCAATTCCAAGGCATTCTGCAAAACAAAAGAGAAGAGAATATTATAAGTAAAAGTTTCACAACGATTTCATTGTTTCAATGGCGTTATTGCAGCTCGGAACGGGCTCCTCGCTCCTGCCATTACTGTCTGTCTGGCCACGATTATAAATAATGAAGCAAATTTTATTTGCCAGCCTCACGGCCACGCCCCGAGCCTCGTAAACGCGAAATTTATGCGGCAACCCACCCGCCAGGCCGGGCCAAGCGATCGCACATTGTCCGAGGCAGGAAGCGGACGGAGCTGGACGGGACAGGAGTGTGTAAACAACGGGTACTTACGATGGCCAAGAACTTGAGCAGTGACATCTGGGCCGGAGCCTGGGACTGGATGTGGTTCTGGTTCTGATTCTGATTGTGGTTGTGGTTGTTATTGTGATTCTGGTTGTGCTTCTGAGCCTGGGCCGCTCTTTGGAGACTCAAATAGTCGGCCAAGTTGTCGCAGTTCTCATACGGAATCCGCTGTAAATGAGAGAAAGGATATTTATTAGCTTTTGGAAATGATAAAAGTCTTGAAAAATAAGGCTTGAGATCTCAGTAAGTAAATCTAATAAAAAATTAACAATACAATGCTAATGAAACCCCACAGAGGACTCTTTAGTTAACAAAACTGTGTTGCATTTTGGAAAATAAACCCAAGAACTCTGCCTAGAGCTTTGTAAGTAGAACAACCCGAATATTATGCGAATAAATTTCAATTTTTTTGCATTGATGATTGATACTTTGACTAGAAGCGAACCTAGATTGTGACTCACGCGAATACAGAGGTGTTAATTAATTATTCAAGCCGAATGCATTGGCTAAATATTCTGTGCGGCTTCGATTTGTTTACGCTTATACAAAATGTGAAATAAAATAAGACGGCGCTGCTTGATGGGTCGTCGTGTGTGGTTTACGGCACTGCCGTGTCCCTAATGAGGCACTTAGTATGCAAAGTTGGCGTTGCCGCTGTTTGTCACCAGCAGTTTGTATTTGTTTGTGCTGCCTGCCTATGCGAATTGAGCCATAAGCATTTGGCCATAACAAATAACGATCTGTCAGCGTAGAAGGCGATCCAATCCGATACGATCCTCACTCCCAGGCAAGCAAGCAACCAGCCAGGCACCGCTTTGATTAATTAACTAATTAAGGTAAATGCCGCGGAACTTGTTTATCTTTATATAGCCCCCGTTCTGCTGTGTTGCTCTTGTTTTTTTCGCCACTCGCCGCTTTATCTCTCCCCACTATTATCGTATCTTAACTGCCCAGATAACGCTGCGTCTTTTCCAACAGATCCCTGGGATCGTCGTAATCTGCCGGGTTAATAGCATTGCCCCGATCGCGATCTTTACGTAAGTCGTCGTCAAATTTGCATATGTGGCACAAATTCGTCACGAGAAAGGGTTGCTTGGACGGATGGATGGAATGACTACAGTGAATACCCGCTGCCAGGGTCACAGCGATGCTTATCTGGCCGCTGCCATGGCCTGATCTTAAAGCTTATCATCCACCGGCAAATATTTAATTTGAGGGTGCGAAAGCCCTGGCTTTATATGGGTTAGAGATAACACAAATGGCGCATAATCAGCAGGTAAACATGATTTCCCGCTGACTGGAAGAATGTTTTCAGTTGCGAAATTTACATAGATATCAGAATTTTATGGTAATTAAAGAGGCTCGCTCGATCTACAGGAAGCACAACTCGATTAACTTCAGTTCGAAATGAGTGTAAATAAGGAATTTGTAAACAAGAATTTGGTTATTCTATATGATAATTTGCAGAGGCCCGTTCTGGCCGATGAGCTAATGCTAAGCAGCTCGATTCGTTGACCTTCTGCTATCGAATTTCCATATTAAACATATAAACCAAAAAGCCCCTGCCATAATGTATCAATTAAGGCGCTAATAAGATGTCACATTCGATTGGGGTTTGGATCGAATTCGATTAACCAATATTCGAGGTAGGATTTTCGTGTCGTCAGCGCTGACCTTACGCCTTACGCTCGGGGTAGCTAACGGAGCTCACAAGTGTGTGCATTTTACTATAGTATAATTATAGCCACCGATCGAACTAGTCGACGTCAGCGGCTTTTATTCATTGACTACTCGTTTTACAACTGCATTTACTACAGAGTAAATCGCTTGGCCCCCGATATTCGCACATTTTTGCACGTACGCCAGCCTTAGGCTGGGGAATTAGCATTTAGGCATTAATTTGGAGCAGTCCTAAGTGCGTCACACTCGGTGCCCTAGAACATATTACTTCACTTTTATGTGCAATTGAATGGCATGTTTAATTATCTCATCGCTGGGAGGAGATTCAGCGATTCTGGGAGCACTCGTGTGAGCGAAAAATCGCCCCGGGAAAACCTCACTCAGCGAAAAGCGATTGTGACAGATTCAAAGCGAAACCGCAAAATGTGCAAAAACAATAATTAAGAATATAAAAAATTACAGCACTTTTCGCTTGAGTGATTTCGATTCCGACTTTGATTTCGACTTCGAGCTAGAATTCGAGTTCTGAGTGCGTTTCGGTGGCTTTTTGCGGGCGGCTGGCCGCGTTTCCAGGCGCTGGGTTATTTTTAGGTTCCGCCGTTCCGACGTTTAACTAAGCTCACAGTTTAGTAGTGTTTATTTATGACTACTTAACATTTTCTAAAGCCGCCGGACGAACGTGTTAACCGACAGAAACAGACACCGAAACAGACCGACTAAGCATTAGCAACAAAAAAAAAAAAATTTCGAAATTAAAACACACACTGAAAAAGGCGAAAAAAAAACTTTGCTTAAATCAATTTATGCGCGTGACGTCAAGGCGCGTTGGCTGAGCTGTTAATTAAACAAAATCAACCTGCCGAAAATTATATTTTTCTGTGTGTGTCCAGAACATAGACGGCAAGCATAGATCTGAGCTGGCACCCTGTTGAGGTCCAAGGCCCCAAGGGCCTGATCACACGATCTTGGCCCTGAACCTGCGATTGGCTGTCCCACAAAACTGGTTTCCCGCCTCCAGGATCTGCGATTGCCGATCTCAGGTGCAAGTTGGCAGCCTTCGCGGACTGGGAGTTTTGTAGAACATAACCCTGACATGATGAGGAGGACGTCGGACGTCCCAACTTGGCCCAGACTGTCTGGGGGATCTCCTCGATCATCGAAATATCGATAGTCTCGCGGCCTCTCGGTCCGTCGGGAGTTCATATTTGCATTGACGTCAATCCCGCGGCCCGAAGAGGGCGAGGGGCTCGCCAGGCCCGGTAGGGTGGCGGGGCAGAGAAGTAGGGTGTTCAAACCAGTTGGCTTAAAAAAAATATATATATATTTATTTTTTAACTTTACCCATCAACAACAGCTTAGATCCGTGTGTGTGCCCGTTGGGCAGAAACTATTTGAAAAGTTGGTCTTCACACTCTCTTCAGGTTCTAAGTCGCAGTTGTAGTGACCATGAGTAACTGTTAATCCGTGGATAACCGGATCTTTAGACCCCAGACCGCCAGCGACTTGCGTCAATCATGAATAACGTCGTCTTTCCCAAGTCAAGCTGCATTTATCGTCGCTTACACGAAAATTCACGTGAATCACACTGCGAAAGTTCGATCCGATCTCATCTCTGACTAAGTTCCAATTAAAAATATTTGGCGACACCGATAGATAGGGGAATAACCTGACTTTCAACCAGAAACTAGATTAGTTACCGATCCAATCTGGCCTTAGTCTGGCTCTGGGGGAGCCTTGATCTAAGCCGAGCGACGGCTGAGGCCATGGCTTCAAGTGTGGGCTGCCTGCACTTGACATCAAGTGTCAAGCTCGAGAGTGCTTGGCCCGAAATCGGATACACTGAACGTAATTCTACCCTAAAAAAGAGTCAATAAACTGATAGAAATAAGGACATGACTGAAAATCTTTGTCTCTGCTTTGAGTCTTTGTCAACGAATCAATTGTCTTTAATGAAACGCAATGGAATGAATCGATTCGATTGTCTGTCCATTGGCGGACATGTGACGCCTCTGGGGCGGCGGACTCCTCATCCTCATCTCGCAATCTGTCATAACTGGCCCTGTCCGGCTGCGTCCGTTTTTAATTAGCGCAGAGCCGGAGCCCGATCCCCCGCCGTAGTATGCAAATTGGCGTTACGTGGATCACTGGAATTCCAGATCCGGCGCAGATCTCCCACACTACTCGTGTTTGCATTTCGCATAGCTCGCGGGGTGACTGGGTTTGGGCTGTGCCCACAGTTGTTTCAACACCACCGCACAGACGTCATCCAAGGCCCGGCGGAGTCGGAAACGGAGTTTGTCCGGCCCTTTGTCTGTCGCTTGTCTTTTATTTATTGTTATTATTTCTCTGCCTTTTTTGGCCACTTTCTCTGCAAGTGTTTGGCTTTCTACGCGGATGTGGATGCGTTGCCCCAATCCTCCACACCAATTGACGTCACTCTGCACAGTTTGCTTGCGGCTTACAAGCTTTCTTTTCTTTCGGCCACTTACCTCGTTGTTATTGTTCGACTGCTGCTGCTGCTGCTGCTGCTGTTGCTCCACTTCCAGCATCATGGCATTGCGCTGCTTGGAGGAGGCACCCGTGTCCAGGGCAATCAGCTTCCACAGCTGCTTCAGCCCAATGTTGTCGATGCAGGAGAAGCGCAGCTTCTCATTGGACCAGGCCATCGTAGAGCGATTGCTTCTGTTGGCACTGGCGGATGACTTGACGGTCTTGGTGGAGGCACCTCCTCGGTCTGGCTTGGCTTGAACTGGCCGCTGGAGCACCGTTGAAGTCATAGTCATTCGGTTTCACTTGGTTAGTTTTGCTTTAAGTGTAGAGTATATCTTGGGGGAGCTCGCTCGTGTATCACATTTGCATTCCTATTCCGATAGCGAGACGACTCTCCTCTGGCGTATTTCCCTGTTGCCACTCAACTGCGTTCTCGTTTCACTTCACTTGCACTGTGCGCCTTGGCATGGGAACTGTGTTATCTTTATCTAAGTGCGCTTTGTTTTTGCACTGCCTTTCCGCTAGGCGTTTATCTATAACTCTCCGTCCCGTAGGGAACTGTATATATATTTTTTTGGTATATGTGTGCGTATATATAGCACTGGCGATCGCGCGAATCGAGGCGAGTTGCGTTCGCTGGCTGATCTGGGAAACGACTAACTGGTTTCGCCATATGGCAGCCACTTTTGTGATCGACGATCGGGCTTTGCCTCGGCACGAAGCTCTCCCTCTCTCTCTGGGCTTCGGGTTGGAGCTCTGGGAGAGCCATGGACAGCCCCAGAGAGATCGAGCGATAGGGGCTACACCCTCTGGAGAAGAATTAGTCGGCTGGATATTTCAGGAATGAGCCGCTGAAAGAGCGATAAAGCCGAGTAGGAGGGATCAGATTTAACAATAAATAAAATAAACATAAAATAATCGATTTAAGTGCAGGAAAATTTTATGAATTTTTGACAAGCTTTTGATGATTATTCCCCAAACAAATTTCCATAATGAGGCATTCAAGGGGAAGAATCTTTTCCCTATATTCAAAGAAAGAGCTCCTTAGGGGACTCTTACAAAAATGCTTTAACTTAAGACGATTAATAAATAAATCCCAGTTGAGAATTCACCAAACTTTGTAAATATTACGATGACTAACATATACATCCCCTGAATTTTTCGATTTCTCATGGTTCTTTATCCGAAACCCCAAAAAAAAAAGGATTTGTTTAATCGAATATGTATTTGTTTACAACCTTCAAGACACCCATTACCATTCCCATTTGTTACACCTTCGGTGGTAGTGTGCGCGGAATGTAAATGTCACGATGATTCCACCAGACCGTATTGAGATTAAACCACATCGTACTACAGCTTACTATATAGTAAACAAGGAATTTGAAATGCGACATTTCTATTCTCGGGAGGGCTCGTCAGAGTACCAATGCCCAAAGAGACTTGTTTACGTAGAAGAAAGGGAAAACAACTGAAAGCGAATACATTAGAGCCGAAAGCACTCATAAAATCCTAGACCAGCAAAACAACACTGGGATTTGTGTGCGCAAAAGGGTGATCTTGGAGAGACCACGGAGAGAGGTGGGATCTGGTGGCCAGATGGCGCGATGTCGCCATCTCATGGCGCCATCTAAGGTCAGACATTGAACCGCCGCGGCTCTCGGCTGTTGTTGAACTCCGGCGAAATTCCCGGACCCATCTGCAATGCTAATCCCCGGCCCAACTGCGCAACGTCTTGGGATCGGGGGATTATGCAAACTCTGGGTACTCTCAGAAATCTGCGCCAATTTTCTGCAGAACCAGCAGCGAGTTCATGGCCATCGTCCGGGTGATATACTCGGCTATATGTATTATTTATCATGGAACGCGGCCGTCTCGGATTTCGGTACAGATTCGAACCACAACCCGCTCCCGTTTTCGCTCCCTTTTGGGATGCGTGTGTCAGTCCGGGGTCTGAGTGACATACAAACCCCGAGTTCGAGTTGCAGTCGCCAGTCGCTGCTCCTCCGCCGGCGGCTCACATGGCAGCTGCGTCAGCAGTCAGTCAGTTGTCAGTTGTCGCATCGCTCGTCACTGTAATTGTAATGCAAAGCCAGCAGGGCAATGGTAATGACTTGGAAAACTGTCTCGGAAATGCATTGAACTTTGCGTCTGCAGGCGTCAACGTGGCGTATGAGTAACAATAGTTTCCCAGGCACGTGACCAGCCACGAGCCATTTTCCCAACATCAACCAATTCCAGCAAACAGTTCTAGTTCCTCAAAAGCAGAGTCATCATTCTGAACGATCAGTACTTATATGGGATTGAGATATTAAATCAAATCTGTTTCAAGAAAAGTGTAAATTTTCAATGTTTTTCTTTAAAAATTAAGAAATATCTAAGAAGATATTGAGTTTTAACTTATTACGTATACGATTACATGTAATTTTTATAAAATCATCAACTTTGAGACTATACATACAAGTTGAGCTATTTGTGACTTTAGTTTACAGATTTCCTTTTTTTTTTATATTACATCACCTACTGATACCCCTTTTAAAACCTTTATTGCATTGCTGGGGCTGCTTTTCAATTAAGCAGATTTTATCATCAGTGTCTCGCATCTCACATCTCGATTCAAATGGCACTTCCCACTTGAGTGAATAATCAAGCGTCCCAACTTTACGGGCAGACACAGCCCAGCCCCGGTTCCAGACCCTGATCACTGATCATCATCGTAGGCCTGACGTCAAACGCAATATGACCGTGTAATTTCTTTGTCACGATCTTCCCGGCGCTCACAAAAGACAACGGGAAGGGAGACGAGGATGAGGAAGGACCATCTGCACGCACCAGTGGACAGGAGGCAGCAGAAGCCAGTCGGAAGACAAAGAAGCCAAGACCAAGACAAAGCCTCCTCCTCCAGATGCAGCAACGGACTTTTGTACTCAGTCAGTTTGTTGTTTCGCTTTTTTGCCCGGCGATTGACGCACTTGGCGGCTGTCTTGTCACTTGACTTTTTTAATCTCGCGACTTTATCGTAGCCGAGTCAGAATCGGATTCGAGTTCGGATTCGGTGTCGGTTTTTGGAATCGTAACTTAATATTGCGCTCAGGTAGCGTAGCTAGCCTCTCTTCCTCGCCAGCTTGTTTGGATTTCAATCATAAGCAGAACACACAGACACTCTGGTACTCCACCGAATGTTTGCTATAGTTTTGCCAGTTGTTCGTTATTAAATTATAGCTCAATGACTTCCCTGACGTCACAGTATTAAGCTCGGTCAATACGACGCCGAAAAAACCTCTGTGTTCCTCATTAGCATACTCCCCATGTGTGGGAGTGTGCTTGCCGATCTATAGATTCAAATGTATAGCGAGAGAGCAGCAGCTTGGCGCCGCCTCAAACAATTAAATTGCTCAGCTATAAAATCGAGGAGGAGGCTAAAGCCAGGCTATATGTACCGACTCTCGTATCTGTATCATGTGGCATTGGTAAATATGGGGTAAACTGCATTTTAAAAGGATTCCTCAAGGTTCAGTTTGGCCATATCTGATCTGCATTTCAAAGTGTTTGATTGCGAATTTCTTATTCCATTTACTTTGGGTATCAAATAAGGCAGTCCGAAGGCTGGCTCGATCGTTGACTTGTCAATATTTGTACTTAAATATATGTATTCCCTGCTCTACTAATTAAAGTTATATAGTTCTTAGAATGTTCTATAAGCTTTGTGCATTACCCATTGCGTATCTGTTTGAGGTTCAGTGTTTGACTTTACTTATGAAAGGCAAAAAGCGTGTAAACCGCAGGTTAAACCGTGTGTTTAACCAGCTGAAGTCCATGGCCGAGAACCCTACAATATCTAAATATGCCATTTTGTGGTTTCCCCCGCTGTGGAAAAGGCAAACAAATATGGAGTGCACAGGCCAAGTGTGTTGGGAAAGTACGAAGCAACTCGTATAACATACATTCTAGAGGGTAGAGAACGTCCTACTGAATAATCGAGCTTAGATCGTGGCATGGATGATGAAATTTAAAACGCTTTTTTATAAGAACAAAGAGGAGCTCTGAAGACACAGATAGAGTGGTTCTTGTATCTTGAAAAACATTCTCAGCTCAGCGGGGTTTCATTTAAAGATTATGCTGAGTAAAGTGTATTGAAAGATTGACAGGAAATGACATTCCATTCATTGAACATTTTTGAAAACTTTCCTAGAAATTCCAGTAGATTAATTCCTAGATAGCCCTGAACATGGGCTGACCAGACTGACGTCACCATGAGCCAGATCTCTGATAAGGAGCATCGGGGATCACAGTTTTTATGGGAAATTTATGTCCAAACAAAACACTTTAATTTAGTGGGAATTTTTTACATAGAACAGAGACTCAAGGGCAGTTTCTGGAGAAACTACAGACCAATTTCCGGCGACAACAATCACAGCGATCTCTCTCAACTCAGTTGAAGTGTCCATGTCCTGGCATGGCAACACAATGCCTCCACTTCCGATGCTGATGAGTTTGTTTTGTTTGCCTCGGCTTCTGACTCTGCACTCCTCGAGGGGCTATCAACCTGGCTATCATTAGGTTTGTGAATGATTTTCGCATTTATTATTTGCGGCGACTAAAAATAGTGTCACAGCATGTGAATGGCGCGAGCCGCTGATAAAGCCAAAGCCGCGAAAGCAATGCTCTTCACTGCCGATAATGGCGGGGTCGCCGGCGTTAAATAAAGCTCAAATAAAAAGAACGGGAGAAGCAACAATTGCTGGCAAAAAATTGAACAATTAAAATTAGAATCTGGGCAACAACAACAAAAATAAACAAAAGAAGAATAATTATTTACGGGCGTGTAAACAATTTGATTGATTCGAGCCAAGCGATCCGTAACGGCGAGAAAAACAGAAAACAACGGCTGCCTTGTGTTTTAGCCACTCGTGATCTTGATCGTAATCGAAGGCAAAGGCATCTCCCGAAACGGCAATTAAATCTCTGGCGGCAGAACAAAACAATCTTAAAGATACTTTCTTTCCAAACGCATTATGTCATCCCCCAATAATTCAGCGAGTTTCGAGTGCTTTTATTCTATATTTTTTTTGGGAGCTTAGTATTTTAAGTGATGATTAATTTCAAAAGTATTTGTTCTTTAACACTGAAAAAATGCAGAAAAATTGTAAATGTATCACCTAGAAGATAATGTATTTTATTACTTAAATGAGAATTGTAGTTATACTTTATAGTACTTAAAATCACACGTTTAATGCCCTGCCATTCCTTAATCATCCTCTAAAAACATGGCTAATTTATATGAAAATAAACCTCAAGATACTACTAATAAGCCTGAATATATCTCCCAAAACTGTATATCCTATTTGTGCTCATGGCTTGGTTGCATGCAATCGATGGTGATCATCTGGCTGATCGCCTGGTGGCGAGCCCAGTGACCCCCAAGGCTAGAACGACTTCCCGTGGGGCGATCACGTTTTGTGCATCGTAGAACCCGGCACGTTCTTTCCCCTTTTTTATTTTGGAACAGCTCATTCAATGTGGGGTCGCAGTTAGCATGAATCGAAGCCAAGGGAGAACGTTCGATTTCGAGTGCAAAATCAATTTGCGTCAATTGCAGCAAGAGATTAGCCTCGCTCTAGTTTGGTACGAAAAAATCTATAGAAAAGATCGCGAGCTGCGTCCACATAAATCAGCGACAGATGATAATAAAATCCAAGACAAGACACAGCTTCGCGGGGGGCGCCGCCTGGAAACAACAGCCCCACCAATGGGGGTTCAGGAGGCAAGGGAATCCATCCCTGAGCTTATCGCAAACAAAATGAGTTTATGCCGAAAATAGCCCCTTCTTTCAGGGCCACGTCAGTCGGTCAAAGGGGGGTCGGGGGGATTGGAATCTGCGGTGTGTTTATAATCCCCACTTGTCTTTACCGTTGCGTGACGTAAATCGATCTTGAAACGCCCCGATCACCGTTACACTCGCTTTTATTTATAAATTAACAAAATAAAAATACAAAATTCGTCCGAAAATAAACCAAGTCGCAGTCGCAAGCCCTCGAGGGGGACGAGTGCATCTGTACGAGCCAAGCAGCTGATTCAGCTGCGCTCCCAGCTCCTTATCAGGGCCCGACATCGGATCCATAATTGTGTAATATATGGGCAGACATCATCGGCAGACATCAGGCATCCCTCCGGCACGTGGCATGCAAATGAGCCAGGCGTCCGGAATATCATTAGAGAGATTTGGCAACCTCGGCCAACCCAGGACCGCGAACGGGCCAGCAAAAACATTAATAAATAAAAAATAAAAAAATAAACAAAATAGGGAACAAAAGCCGGCTAATTAAATCCATGCGAAACCCGATTCGGGGGAAAATTTATGGCTCTTACATTTCCATTGAATTCAAATATTTTTCTGTGCGCCTTTACGGCCGCAAATCACAAATAAATTCGTAAATAATTGCAGAGCAAATATTTATCGTGGGTATGGTTGGCTTTGCCAGTGAAATGAAGCGGCGCGCGTGCGAAAATATGGGTTATGCTGCGCTTTGAATATTAATTCTGGGTTAGCGCCGATCCTATGTCAATTATTTGGGGTTTAAGTCAGCCCTAAAAGTATGCTGCGCTCAAGTCAGCTTCGTGTCAAGTTTCCTTTTAAATTATATTGTTTTAACATTTAAATGCATAGTAAGACTTTCGCTAGACTGATAAGTTTATTAATAATTTAATTAATAGTTTGATAAGTCAGTAATTTCTACAAGTCATTTGTTGAAGAATTTCAAAGCTTAACTTGGTTAATAATATAACACCTAAATGTTGTATCAAGATTTATGCGTAGCTATAGTTTATTTATATTTATTAACATAAATTCTATCATTAAGGGAAAGGAACAATTATTTACCCAGGTAGCTAAATATTTTGCGAAGAAATAGTAACAAGATCGAGTCTGCTCTTAATGCTAGGACCAAGAAATTGTATTGTTATATTTTATATTTTTCTATTATTCTGCTTCTGGTTTTCTAGAGAGTTTACAGAGAGTTTAGAGTTTACAGAAAACTCTTCAGGGTTTTTGGTAAAATATTCCTAACCAGAATGCCAGAACCAGAATAAAACAAATAATACAATTTTTTGTTCCTATTAAAATACACAAAAAAGAAGCAAGCCCATAAATATACCCCTTATCTTTATAGTAGCAATCAACAAACACTTTCTGAACTTTCGACGACTCCAATTACACATCCAGACCCTCAAAGCTGAATGGGCTTATCTCGCCTGATCGGACACATTAACAACTCTGATTAGGGAATCGTGAAAATCAAAATAAGGCTGATAACTGATTTGGCACAGTCGAAGGCTCGAAGTCAGCCGAATATAGAATTGGGAAAAACCCCGACAAAGGCAAATAATCCATTTTAAAGTTGGGGTGACGATGACATTCATGCAGGTAACACGGCCAGAATATTTGAACAGCGTAACTGTGGGAGGCAGCGACGAAAGGCAGGTTGGAATAACAATAAACTCATTAGCAGGCCAATGCAAAGCCAGGAACAATAACAATAACGGGGAGGCGCAAGTAGGAAGTTCACATAATAATATTATAGTGTGTTTGTGGCTTGGCCGTAAACAATTTTCTATTAATATTTGCCAAGCTTATCGCTGGGCAAGCCAGTTGTTCTCCGGCAAATAAATAAATATGTGGGTAATTGTTTCTCCAGCTGTTGTGGGTGGGTACGACCACAATTGATTCACTGCCTCGATTACGTCTTGGCACACACAGGCCTTCTCCAAGAATCGAAGGATACCCATCTTGGTTGTGGACTTAACAGCTGAAGGGCGGGTTACTGGCCGATAAAAAGATATAAGCTAAAGCCTTAATGACTGTTAATTTGGGTATATATAAGGAGCTTTCATTCATGGACAGTAGTTACTTTCAAATCACATTAGAACCATGTCATCCTCTCAGACCTTAGACCCAGCATTACCCAAATACTTGATCAACTTTGAGAACTATCTGAAACCCAAGAAACTAGACCAGTGTCAGCCTCTTCAGCATTTCGAGAAGCCCACTGGCCGCATCTCACATCTCACAAGGAATCTAAAGCGATTAAAGCTGCTAAGATGGTACTATAGTCTCTCAAACTCCTTTGGACAACTGCCACTGCCTAGATTTCTGGAATTCCTGCGTGCCCGGAAGGATGATGGCCTATGCAAACGGAAGACAGGCTTTGAGATCTACTGTGAGATGGCCAGCATACATGGCTTTCACATTTTCGTGGGCGCCAAGACCTGGCAGAGAGTCCTCTGGTGGCTGCTCATTTGCACAGCGGTCCTGCTCTCCTTGATCATAGTAATTATGTCGCTTTCGATGACCAGGGAAACGCCCACCATACGCTTCATAGACACCATGGTGAAGCCCACGTCGGAGGTTCCTTTTCCGGCAGTCACCATTTGTGGACTTAATACATTTTCCAAGCGAAGATTACTTGCTAAGTCAAGGGAATTGGGTGTGTCAGAGAATGAACTGAAGGAGGTGAGCTACCCGAACTCCACCCTGGCAGAAAAACTAAAGAAGGGAAATGCAAGTTGGCTACAACTCCTGGAAGATCTAGCTCCTCCGATCTGCCAGCAAGTCACGAGCTGTCAGTGGGAAAATCGCTTGGAAAACTGTCGGAAAAAGCTGCAGGCTATCTGGACATCCGACCAACGACTGTGCTGCAGCTTTAATTACCAACAGCAGCGTTTCAGTTCGCATTTGGGTCTTAGTGTGGTTTTAAGTTCTGATAGTGAAGATTTTGGAAGCGCCCTTACGGCATCCGCTAGTCTTGAGATACTTATACACGAATCCCACGAAATACCCAGTACTTCGACTCCGAAATTACTTGTACCAAGCGGATCTGAAGCTCATTTGATGGTGCGACCTTTTGTCAATCGATTCACAGAAAGTCTGGACAGCATAGACCTTGACAAGAGAGGCTGTTATTTTCCTAAAGAACGAGGTTTGTTTTATTTTTCTGCGTACAGCCAAGGCAATTGCTTGGCCGAGTGCCGCAGCGAGGGAATCTTCAGGTTGTGTGGTTGTATTCCCCCAAACTCTCCTCGACGGCAAGGTTGGACCCTCTGCGATTTACAGCAAATCAAGTGCACCATTAATTATGGCAAGTAACCACAATAAATATAGAATTGTTTACGAATTATTCACTATTTACAGATAATGCCGATCGCATCGTTGAAGAACAAAAGCAATGCAAATGCCTTCCTCCTTGCCAATTCCATCGCTATGAGTTCCAAGGTGATATTCGACTTATAAAGGAGATGACTAACAGTAGCATTGGTAACTCTAGGTAAACAATTCCCAGACTTTTTAAAAATGTATTTTATTTTGTAATGCTTTGCATTTGTATCCAAGTCTAATTTCCCCTAACGAGGTCCGTCTCCGCATTTACTACGACTCACCAATAGCTGAGGAACAGCTGCTGGACGTCTACGAAAATTGGCTGACATTCATGGGCAAGTTCACTGATGACCTACAAGGTGTTTATTACAAATAACAGTATCTTCGACAGGCACCTTTGGCGGCATTACCGGACTATTTATGGGCTGCAGTTTCGTGTCGGTCTTTGAGCTTATTTTCTTCACCTGCGTGCGACCCACTTGCAACTGGCTGACCCGCCAGCAGATACTTTGGCGGAGGCGTCAGAAGGTGGCAGTCATTAGAACGGGCTAAGAAGGTCCACTTGGAACTTGGATATCCCAGACCAAGGCAAATATGAGTTAGGACATTATAAAATACTTCATAGAATATAACGTGGTATTAAAAAAAATTAAAGTGTTTCATTAAATAAGCCAATTACATAGCTAACAAAGAAGTCCCATGACTGCTACTTTTATAGTTCAGCAAAAGTAATTAGTCGAAATTCAGGTTAAGGAGTAGCTAACAGTTTTTTTTTTTATATTAATTCGGTTTTTTTATAATCACCATTCCCAGAAGGGTTATAGTTATATCTTGTGGAATACACTGGTTGTACTGCCACTATATGTAGTATTCAGGATACTCTCCTTGAGACTCCTAAAATGTAAACAAATAGATTAGTAGTCTACTTCGTTGATTTTATCATAAGTACCCACCACAAAGGCTGTAAAAAAAGACTAGTCCCAATTCCAAAAATCCAAATATATATTTAATTTCGCAGTTGGATCCAAAGATCTGTTTACTAAAGGCATTTTAAGTATCTTAAACACCTTAAAAACAATCAAGATAACCTCAACTTATCTCGATCCGTTTATATACATTAAAAAATATTTGAAAGTATTTTATAGAATTTCAAAACAAATAAAAATTTGTAATTTGGAGGAAACCACAATCGCGGATTGCCTTCTTTCCGAACCTATAAAGTGTATATATTTCTGATTAATATAAATATGCAAATTTTTCTAATCAGGTCCGGAAAAAAAAACATATTTTTTAAGTGTTTCCAAATGTAAAAAACTAAATAAAAGGCTACACATTAAAATTTTTAAAAAATGCTTCTATCTTTTCAGCTTGAAATATTTTTTGATATGTGAGCTACAATTCTAGAAAAGGAAAGGGAAAAATCAATAATTTTTGTCTATTTAATTAGGCGATTATAAAGGATTAAGCCGACTAGCAAGTCGATATTTATAAGTAAATGTTATTTATTGTTTCATTTGTTAAACTCAAGGGTTTATTTTTTAAGGGATTTCTTTATCGTTCTTCAATCTCCCAGTCTTCCAGTCTCCCATACTGATCTTTATCTTTTAGTTCCACGGCAGCTTCTTTAGCATGAAATGAATTATACCCAGAATTCAAAGTTACCAATTGCCCTTCGATCTCCTGCACAGTCATCTTTTTTTCTAGTATATCCTTAACGGTCTTCATGTATTTTTCTTCGTTTTCGACCTTCGCCTCTAACTTGTTTATTCGCTTGTTCAATTCGACCAGAATATTGAAGTTATTTTCTTCCATATCCTCTTGTAATCGAATCTCCACCGGTTCAGTATTCGTTTCCATAGTAAAATATTGTGCGGTGTGATTCTTTAACGAAACCAAAGAAAGTTCTTCAATAATTAAAGGTATAGGATGGGTCACTAACTTACCACACGCGCAGCAAATGTTCCTAGGAAGACTAGTCCCAAAATAAAGATTCCGAAAGTATATTTCATGTTGAGTGAAAGCCGACGGTCTGACAACTGAAGACAAGATGCTTAGCCCCTTAAATACCTTGTTGACTCCAGAGTCTAACATAGCTAAAAAGATAACCTTGGCTCAACTCAAGCCTAATCTCTTTTCTGTGTAAAGAAACATTTTATATTAATTGGGTTTTCAGCATTTTTTTTAATGTATTTTCAAAGAAGAATAATATTTAATAACATTATTATATTTAAACAATTAGATTAGACTTATGAGCTGGAAGACATTTACTAGTGAGCTTCGTCACATTTCTGAACATAGCCTTTAATGACCTACAAGGTGCTCATTTTCAGGCTATTCATAATTTGTCAGAAACCTATTTATGGGCTGAAGTTTCTTGGCGTTCCTCGCCAGTACAGTGTGCCACTCCGGCGGGGTCATTAGGGCGGGCTAATTAGAAGCTGACCTAATTGCCTGGACTCTGTGCAATGACCATTAGTCGCATATCAGGAGCCAGTGCGTAAAGATGGCGTTCAAGAAGCGACGCATCTTTGACCTGCGCCAGGTACAGGCTCAACAGCTGGCCACCACTGCCTCCTCCAGTCACAGGCGCAGCAATCCGAACACCGAGCACCATCCACTGCATCCCCTCAAGCCGGATCGCCACTTCCGTCGTATTGGAGAGTGGTTTTCCGAGAATATGCGCAACTATTGCCAGACCACGTCTCTGCACGGATTCAGCTACATCACTCGCCAGGACATCAGTCGCCGCGAGCGATTCTTCTGGCTGGTGGTGGTGATCCTGGCCATCATCACCTCCATTGTGCTGGTGGTAGTTTCCTGGTATTGGAGCCAGGAGACCCCCACAGTGACCGTTATCGAGAGTTCGCACTTTCCCACCTGGAACATTCCTTTCCCGGCGGTCACCATCTGCAACTTCAACAAGATATCCAAGTCGAAGGCACTCACCTTGCTGGAGCAAATGTAAGTTGGAAAGTACTATAAAATATATAAATATATTTAAGAAGGCATCGCTTCAAAATATCTATAGGCAACTTCCGGCTGGCATGAATAAATCCGAGCTGCACAACCTCTTCAATCTCACTCTTCTGCCCGTGGACAACCTGATCAGCAACAGTTCCCTGCAGATCTACGACAGGATCTTGGCTCTCAACAACCTCACACTCACCGGTCTCACCCAGCAGTTGTCGCCCGACTGCATCGACATGATCTCCAACTGCATTTGGAAGGGGATCAACACGCGCTGTGACAGCCTCTTCCAGCGCATCGACACCATGGAGGGGCAGTGCTGCACCTTTAATTACTTCGGGGGCATCACCAACAACTTTCCAGAGTGAGAACCGATTCTCTTCTGGCTCTTAAAGATATACATTTCTTGGCTTTCCAGAAAAATAGCCTATCAGGTGCCCAAGCGACCCTACCGCGTCACTGGCTGTGGCTATCCCACGGGTCTGTCGGTGCTCCTTAACCCCATGGTATCGGACTACTTCGGCACCTTCTTTAGTGGCTACGGTTTCCGGCTGCTCCTGCACGATGCCTACAATTTTCCGGACGAGAACTCGGAGACCAAGGTGGTAACCTCCACGCGGGAGAGTTTCGTCCGCATAAATCCGGAGTCCACATATGCCACCAGCGACATACGCCGCATGGACCTGTCCCTGAGAAACTGTCTTTTTGGGAGCGAGAGGAGCATGCACGGCCTGAGGCGTTACTCCTTCATCAACTGCATGTTCGAATGCCGGGTGAGGATGACCATCGACCTCTGTGGCTGCCTGCCGCCGTATGTCTATAACAACAACAGCTTTAAGGTGTGCGGAGTGATGGAAACCAACTGCATAATCCACAGCAAGAGTGAGTGGTATAATAGATGGTCAGGATAGTGACTGATGTGTGATTCCACTTAGGACTCTTTTCCCACGCCCTGGCCAACTTGAACTTCTCGCTCTCCATTGTCCGGGAGACGGACAGCTTTCCCTGCGGCTGTCTGCCGGATTGCCAGTCGAATCACTACGTTTCGGAGAGCACTATGGGCAGGCTGGACATGAGCTATTTTACCAACCGGCCAACTTATAGGTAAACTGGGATAAAGTATTTTAGGGGTAACTCCTCTTTTTTGGCTCTGTTTAAAATCAATCTTAAGAAGAAACCCCTAAGAACTCTACCTTAAATCACACAACTTCTGCTTACAGTAATGCCACGGACAGGATTCTGCTGCATGTCTTCTTCAGCGATCTGATGAGCACAAGATATCGCACGGACATCTTCCAGAACTGGCTCTCCGCCTTGGGTCAGCTAGCAATAATATTCAATAAATCACTATACTGATTATGGTTTTCCCTCTGACATCTGACAGCTTCATTTGGCGGCTTGTTGGGTCTAATTATGGGCTTCAGCATAGTCACTGCCTTCGAGTTCCTCTACTTCCTCACCTTCCGTCCCATATTCAACTACATCAACAGGGACTAGGCCAGCGCTCATCCATTGCTATCCACTTGACACGCTTTCATTAGAGCTCTGATTGATGAGTAGTAGCCGGCTACTATAAATCGTCCGCGAATGGAGCACTCTTCAAACACAATGCCGCCTCGAGTGGATGATGAGCGCCAGTATCGCCGGCTGTTTCGAGAGTTCCTGCGCCAGAGTTATATCAATGGATTGCATCCGTTCCTCTACCGCTCACCAGTGCGTTATGCCAAGTGAGTGGATGTGACTGGCTACCTCAAAGATCCACTAGCTTATTACTCCAATAAAAGTGTATTTAAAGATTAATGCCTAATAAAGAGCCTTCGTAACTAAAATTCCCCCGAAAACCTAGAGCTGAACCAGTTGACCAAAACAAAGTAAAACCCATTATGTTCCGTTTGCAGAACCCTCTGGCTGGCTTTTCTCACCGCCATTGTGATCTACACGCACATTGTAATCGTGGATTTAACCCAGGAGTACCTTATTCAGCCCACCGAGATACATTTAGCCCCCGACCTGGTGCACGTGGCCAACAGCCCCTTTCCGGCGGTGGGCGTGTGCACCGCCAACAAGATAAGTCGTCGCCTGCTCCAGGATTATGCCGTAAAACTGTAAGTGCTTTATTGCATGTAATCGCTTAGTCGAAGTAGCCCAGGTTCTTGACCTCGGCGGTCATGGCCAGGATGGAGTCAAGCAGCTCCTCGCTGGCAGGCACGATCTGCTCGGCGGGCAGCTTGAATCCGGTGAAGAGGGAGTTCGAAGAGGGACGCAGCTCATAACAGAAGGCCATGCGCACATCCTGGGTTCCGTAGGCCCAGTCAACGCTGGCGCCGGCAGCCGGGTAGATGGCATCATAGATGTTTCCGCCGGTATACTTCGTTGAATACCGCTTGCTCACAGCGGCAATGGAGGCGTCGAAGACCTTCTCAAAATCGGCCACATTATCGGGCAGATCGGAGGTGTGTCCATAGGGATAGAGCAGGTACTGGGAGTAGGCATGCAGGGAAATGTACAGATGGATCTTGCCCTTCAGCTTGGCAATGTAGTCGGACAGCGACTTGGTCTCGATTTCGGAGAAGGCCGAGGGGCCGGCATAGGTGTCGGAGCAGGCGCTGCTGCTGGCACCCACCTCGTTCCAGTGGAAGCCCCAGTTGCGGTTGGGATCGGCGCCGAAGCAGCTGCCGTAGGGAGTGCGGGTCTTGCGCCACATACGATCCGTGGTGTGGGTGTAGACATAGCCATCGGGATTGGCATGGGGCAGGACGTACCAGACGTAGTTCTCGGCCAGCTGCTTGATGGACTCAACCTCGGAGGTCAGCAGCTGGTTGATGATGAAGGTGGCGGCCGCGGGGGCGATCCACTCGCGGGCATGGATGCCGGCCTCGAGGAAGATGCCGGGCTTGTTGCTGCCGCCCTTGGTGATCCTCACGCCCAGAATGGAGCGTCCCTGGTAGGTCTTGCCGCCCTCGATGAGGGTCACGACGCCGGGGTACTGGTTGGCCAGGCTCTGCATCCAGGAGTAGGTGTCATCCAGCTCGTAGTATTCAGCCCAGTTGTAGGCCCTGGTGGCGCGTCCCTTGATGGCCACCTTCTCCTCGGTCTCGTCCAGCGCCTTCTGCACGTCGCTAGTCTCCAGCACGTACTTGATCTCAGCCTTGCCCATGATCTCCAGGAAGTCGGGCACCTTGTGGGGAGCCACCACGATCTTCACATCAGCGCCCACGATGTGGACTCCGTCCAGGAACATGATAGAATCGCTGGATCCCTCCAGCTGCTTCAGCACCGCCAACTGATCGGCATTCTCGGTGTTGGCCTTGTACAGGCGATAGTTGTCGTAGCGAGCCCGTTCGGCGCTCACGGAGGCAATGGCCACGGCAGCCACAAGGGCGAGGAGCAGGCACTTGGTCAGCGACATGGTAGTCGTTGGTTTGAGCCATCAGCGGGTCCGTCACCTGCTTTTATAGGCCACCGATAAGAGCGGGAGCAGCCGAATCTGATTTACGGCCCGTGAGTGCCTTTGCCAATCCTCGGGCTGTAAATATCGGAGTAATCTGTGCAATCGGCGGTGGGTGAGCACCCTTATCGCCCAGTCTTAGGCGCGTCGCCTGGTAAATCATTCGGAAGCACAACTACGGTTATGACGTTTAAGACGTCTTCAGAAAAAATGCCAGTTCATAAGACAATCAAGAGGGGTGGCTTTAAACAGGTATTTATCCTGATTTTGTTTTTTGTTTTATATTTAAGACATAATGCCTTCAGACACACTTAATAACTTATCACCTGACTTAAGTACTAGCCTTCTAGTCTCACTTACTAGTAGTCTGGTTTCCAAATAAGAAAAACTCAAAGAGATGCTCTATAACTATCTATAAATTCATAAAGTATTAACTTTATATTTACCATGAAGAACAAAGTCTTATCAGGCTTATTCATATTAAATTTAGATGGAAATTTCCTATAAAAGGAGTTAGTATTTCTATAACTTTTTTGACGAGTGCTGTCTAAACTATATTTTGATAACAGAAAATCTACACTTATTTACTCCGCATACCTTTTTCAAAAAAATAACATTCTCTTCCTATCTATTATCTCCCACGCATATAACAAATTATAGATTGTCATGAATGAATCTTCAAATCAATCAAAGCCATTCGATTTTCCTTAGAAAAATACACAACTAAATTTTAACTTTCATCTTATCAATAGCTCTTAGCTATCGTCAATATGAAAAAGCACACGTTTAGCTTTGGTCATAACCACAAAGTCTTTGTCTTTTTATCTTATCAATGCGAATTCGTTGGCTTTCTTAGATTTATAATAAATAAATTTATAAATTTATTGTAACTTGTAACCCTCGATCGCGGCAGCAGCCTTAATCATTTCCATCATCGAATCAGTGGTCTCTTGACCCGTGGGTATTATCTGGGAGGCGGGAAGCCTAAAGCCCGTCCAGAAACTGTAGCCAGAGGGACGCAACTCGTAGCAGAAGGAGTACTTGACTTTAAGCGCTCCGTAGGCCCAATCCGTGCTAGAGCCAGCTGCTGGGTAAATGGCATCATAGACATTTCCACCAGTATAGCGGGTTCCATATCGCCGTTTCATGGCGCCCACTGCCACATTAAAGACCTGCTCCAGTTGGCGATGATTCTCCGGCAGCTTAGAGGTGTGCCCAAAGGGATATAGGAGTAGCTGAGAGAAGGAGTGCAGCGATAGGTACATGAACATGGGTTCCGGGAGGGTGGACAGATACTGGGACAGGGTCCTGGTCTCCGGTTCGGAAAAAGCCTTGGGTCCGGCATAGGACTCTGAGCAGGGATCAGAACTGGCTCCCACTTCGCGCCAGTGAAAATTCCAGTTGCGATTGGGGTCCGTTCCAAAGCAGTTTTTGTCCTGCGGACTGCGGGTCTTGCGCCACATGCGGTTCTACAATAAATAAATTAAAATCGTTAAAAATATAAATTAAATTTCTTGAAAGTAACTCACCGTTGTGTGGGTATAGACGTAGCCATCCGGGTTAGTATGTGGCAGTATGTACCAGACATACGATCTGGCCAGCCCCATAATCTGAGCATTCTGCGAGGTCAGCAGTTCGTTGGCAAAATACGTGGCAGTGGCAGGACTTATCCACTCCCTGGCATGCATGCCAGCCTCCAAGAAGATGGACTGCTTATCAGCCCGGCCATCCTTGTGATTGATCTTCAGGCCCATGAGCTTACGGCCCTCGTAACTCTGGCCTGCCACAAATATATTCACTATATCCGGATACTTGATCACCAGGTTCTGCATCCAGTGTTGGGTGTCGTTGAGCTCGTGATACACCATCCAGGAGTAGACTTCACTGCGTCGATTAGAGTCCGCCACGGGTTCAATGTCCAGCGACAGACTAGACTGGGCATTGGCGTCGATTAGTTCGGGAGACAGACCCAAGCTCTTTAGTAGCCCAAGAAAGGCTTTATCGTAGCTGGGAGCTATCAGAAAATCGGTGGGTCCCAAGTGGAGATTATTTAAGACCATGACATCGTGGCTGCTTCCCTCCAGAACTTCCAGACCCTTCAATTGATCCGCTCTCGTTGGTTGCACTCTGTAGACCCTGTAGTGGTCGAACCGCAGACGTTCAGCCAAGCACTGAGACAGAAAATTGGCCGAGAGCAACACCACCAGTAGAAACTTCATGCTGGCACTAGTCCAGGGTCTGCATGGTCTCAGGCCTTTTATAGCCCAGCCGAGCGCAGTGGGGCATACTAATTGGCGATTGTTACTCCACTCAACTCCCGCCACACCCACTCCCACGCCCACTCCACTTTTACCCAATATGCATAGATACCGCCACCAGGGCAACTCCACACTGCAGGCGGTGGCCCTAGATGTGGACGATATGGCCGATCGCCTGCTGGTGCTAGCTCAGTTCTATCTAAATCCGTTTGAGACCGATCGCTGGAATGCCTCCGAGTTGGAGCACCTGCACCGACTCCTCTCCAGTTACTACAACAACGGTGGCTACTCGGTGCGCGATATCTTGAGGCAGTTGTCACCGGACTGCGGGGAGCTAGTTATCAGGGGTATAGTCTTTGGCCTGCCCGTCAACACCAGCCGAATGTTCCTCAAGCGTCCAACTTCGTCGAATGTGTGCTGCATTTTTAACTACCGCCGGGCTAGCTACTCTCAAATTGCGTGAGTATTCCTCCCTTTCGGGGGTTATTTTTATTGCTAGATAGGACTCATAATCTTGGCGTGCTATAGAGGTCAGCGAGCCGAGGACGATGCTGAGATGAAAGCTGTTCCAAGGGTTGTCTTTGAATCGAATTCTATATTAAATAGTGTGCAGTTTGTGCTGCAGGATACGCCAGCGGAGGACTTTACAAACACTCTTCGCACGAATAATGCTTTTCAGGTAAATTTTTAAAATATTTGTTGAGCTAAGTATTTGTAAAAGTTAAAACTCTCAATTAAATATAATCGTTTGTTTACGGTTTGCTGATGACCCATTAGCTTTAATAAAAACCAAACCGAATATATTCTAATTTGGTTTAATTCAATTTATTTATTTATCACTTGATGTCAATTTGAACAATAAAATGGTTCGAATTTATTGATCAAACTGAGCTTAAAGGGGTCTGTGCTGTTATTATGACTGAAACGGCATTGAAACTGGTTTTATATATGTCTTCCCTCTCTTAGAAACAGGCGAAAGTTAAATCATAATTCTGTTTTCGGTTACCCCCTTTAGCTAACAATATTCCCCCAAGAGGACTATGCCACCATTCAATCCACCACCTTGGGAGAGATTCTGGTGGATCATAATACCATCGTAGAGATACCCATTCAGCCCATGTTCTTCAGTTCTAGCGAAGAAGTCCGCGGAGTTCCGCCACAAAAGCGACGCTGCTACTACCCAGAAGAGGGAAGCCGGCTATTGAATCAGTAGGTTGCCCCTCCTATCAGAGCTATTCCAGTTCAGAGTCTCGTCTGCCCACAGATCCTACTACTCCCTGGACGAGTGCCTGCTAGTGTGCCGCATCAAGAGCATGATGGACCACTGTGGTTGCGTCTCTCCGCCCATGGTGGGCAGCTCCATTAATCTCGCCTACTGCATGCTGCCCGATCTGCCTTGTTTGCTGCGTTGGAAGAGCATCTGGTATGGCCACAGTGAGTTCTCGTACTTGCAGAACAAGGAGGAGCAGGTGGCCCAGCGTCAATGCGAGCACTGTCTGCCCACCTGCAATGGCGTAAGCCTGAGCATTACCACCAATGTGGCTCCTCTAAGACGTACTTACAACAGCACGGGATACTTTACGGGTTTATTGTGAGTTTTTTTCATTTTATTAATTAAATTGTGATGATTATGTATTATAAATTTTAGAAAAGGTTTAACTAACGAGCGACCTTTGGCCATTATCAAGCTCTTCTTTAAGCTAAGATTTGCCCAGGCCACAAAGTCCCAGCTGGTGAGCACTTGGGTGGTTTTACTGAGTAAGTTTCCTTAAAAAAAGTTAAAAGATTTATAATAAGTCCTGAGAAAACCCTCGCAGATCGTTTTGGCGGCATCCTCTCCCTGATGTACGGCTTCAGCATAGTCAGCTACATAGAGTTACTCTACTATCTGACGGGCAAATGGTTTGTCTACATCTACAGATCCCTGAGGGAATCAAAGCCCAGAAAACGCAGCCGCATTTACTCTCTTTACTGGCAGGAACTGATGCCCAAGGGCCTGAAGATCATGTCTGAAACTCGAACCTAAAACACTCTTAATTCTGAGCATAATACATTTTATATATATTTCGATCTGCGCACGCTCACAAATTATCAACAATTGGATGAACTTATATATGAAAAACTGTAATAAACGCAAGCCGTACGAGGCCGAACCACCAACCTGAGCGTTAGTAGTCGCTGCCACGGGAGACCACCTCCTTGCAAGTGGGTCGCAGCATAATGGTGTGCTCGTACTGGGCCGTGTAGCAACCCTTGATGTCACAGAGCGGAGGATAGGCTTCCACAATGCCCTTGTCGCACAGATCCTTGAGGGCCATCTGGTACTTGGTGGCACCGGCGCGGTCCAGCCAGCGCTTGCAGAAGGCCAGGGTGCCGAAATGCTTGTTAATGGTGCCCAGCAGCTGCTTAGACGACTGCAGGCGCAGAGGCACGAACGGCAAATCAAAGTTCTTCATGTAGTGGGAGCAGTCCATGTCGTCATGGACCAAGCCACGACCCGTGGAGCCGAATGTCTCTATGGCATAGAACTCGTCCTCCTCCATGCGTGTGGACTCGCCTCCCTTGACAATTGGTACCGTCTTGCCAGCATGGATGCCTAGGAATATAAATTAAATGTCAGTGTTTTTCTCAAAGATCACAAGTTCCAGTTGCTGGGCTTACGGTACGGGCTGATGGAGTGTCCGTTTAAGTTGCGAATGGCCTTAATGGGATACGTCTTGCCGTCCAGCTCGATCTCGTACGACTCCATGACCTCCTGGATGGCGGCGCCAATGTCACATAGACGCACATCAATGCCGGCCTCTCGGATGCCCGTGTTTGTGGCATCCTTGACTGCCTGCAGCAGCTTGTCGTACTTGTTGTTAAAGGTCAGCGTGAAGGCGCAGTCAATGATACGCCCCTTGATGTGGGTGCCAAAGTCGATTTTGCACACGTCGTCGTACTGCAGCACCGTGGTATCGCCGGCATTGGGGGTGTAGTGGGCGGCGCAGTGATTCAGGGAGCAGCCGGTGGGGAAGGCCAAGCCGGCCTCCAGGCCATTCTCGCCAATAAGGCGGCGGGCCGTGTTTTCCAGCTCCTCGCAGATCTGGATCATGGTCATGCCCGGCTTGATGTAGCGCTGCATGTACTGGCGCGTCTGGCGATGGGCCTCGGCCGCTTGGCGCAGCTCTTGGTAAATATCATTGTTCATGCGGTCCAGGGCTTTCTTCTCCTCAGAAGTAAACCGATCCTTGGCCGTGCGATCGTCCGCCATATCCTTGGGCGTCGGATGCTCCACGACCTCTCCCTCGGGGAAGTTGCCATCGGGAAAGAGCTTAGAAATGGGAATAGTCGGCGGATCGGTCTGTCCACTCTTCTTTCCCTTGGTGTTGCTCTTCTTCTTTGCCGGCTGAGCCGTTGCCGCTGCCGCCGGCTTGGCATCGCCATTTGTGGTCACCTCGTCGTTGGCGCCCTCGTCGCCGCCCTCGGCGGCCTTCTTGGCTGCGGCCTCTGTGGGTGGAAAAGTGGGTGAGCTGGTGGGTGGTGGGCGCGTTTTCGGAGTAGGTCGTGCAACTGCAATTATCGCAGTGCGCCGCTCGCATGAGGTCACTCACCTTGGCGCAGTTTCTTATTGTTCGGCTTTGGCTTCTTCTGTTTCTTGGCCTCCTCGCTGATCTCGGCAACGGCTGCCTCCACATTTAGGGCCTCGGTGGCGGACATCTCGGAGTGTGTGGCTGGTTGTTAAACCGATTAAATAAACGAAAATCAAGCGCGCACTCTTGCCTGGCAACGGCGATGCGGAGAAAGAACAAAAACACGAGGTGCCCGCCGACAGAACCAGGGTTGGACTATCGAAACCAAAGGAGTTCACGAAATATTATTCGCTTTCTTTGCTAATTTTCGGAATAATTTTGTTGATCAAAATAAATAAAAAGCGAATGACAAAAATGGAACGGAAAATAAGATAATAAACATATATAAATTTAAAAAATATATGTTTTATAAATTTGCAATTCTGCCGATATTTAATGGCGAGAACTAGTTCATTTGTACATTACCAGGAACACGAAACACAATTAAAAGTGTATCCAAGTATCCAGCCCTGGCCTATATACATGTTAACTTTGTTAAAAATGTTAATGAAAGCCCTTAAACTTATTTTCTGAAGGATATGAACAACGATTTTAATAATTAGCTTCACTTATGGCTTCGGTTCTTCTCCACAAATTGTCTCTTTCCTTCTTTACTTTTTATACATATCTAGTAAAATGTAATGGTATTTCCTAGAAACCGCGCTGCGGTCTTACTTTTATATTTTGTTTAAAAAATTAAACATCTCAAATGGACGAAATCCTTTTTCCAACGCAGCAGAAGAGCAACTCCCTCAGTGACAGCGACGATGTGGACCTCAAGTTCTTCAACACAGGCTCCGGCGAGCGAAAAGACAGCGATACGGCTAATGACGCGGAGCGGGACGCCAAAGATGCGGATGGGGATGGCAAGAACACGGACGGCGATGGCGACTCAGGGGAACCTGCACACAAGAAGCTCAAGACCAAGAAGGAGCTGGAGGAGGAGGAGCGCGAGCGAATGCAGTGAGTGGCAATGAATAAATAATACATTTCAAGTTTACTAAGCTACCTTTCCTTCTCTTCCCTGCAGAGTTCTGGTGTCCAACTTCACGGAGGAGCAGTTGGACCGCTACGAGATGTATCGCCGTTCGGCCTTTCCTAAGGCCGCTGTCAAACGACTGATGCAGACCATCACCGGCTGCTCCGTGTCCCAGAATGTGGTTATAGCCATGTCGGGCATAGCCAAAGTTTTTGTTGGCGAGGTGGTGGAGGAGGCCCTAGATGTGATGGAGGCTCAAGGGGAATCCGGCGCCTTACAGCCCAAATTTATCCGTGAGGCTGTGCGCCGGCTAAGGACCAAGGATCGCATGCCCATTGGTCGCTATCAGCAGCCCTATTTTAGACTGAACTAAGGCCAAGCATGAAGGGAATCTAGTTTTTAATACTGTTAGGCAATATTAAATAAAAGTAATTTTAAATTTTAATTAAACAATTGTTTTTTCTAAGCTTGAAACTATGCTTAATGTAGTTTTTTTTTTTTTTTTTTTTTTTATTAAATAATGAGTTAATCTTTGAAAATGGAACTAAAAATCGAAGCCTTAGCAATATTTCCGCTTTAAAAGAGATTTTTATGCAAATCCCCAAATTTGGCTTCGGAATAAGAGATTCCCATTCAAATCTCTTAAATTGGCACCTGAAACATGCCGGAAGAAACCCATTTATTTTTAAGACAGCTTCCCAAAACGCAGATTAATATTTTTATAAGGAAATTTATTTTCTTAAATGTGTGTCGACAGGTCCGTATGGCGCTAAACCTTTAACTACATCAATTTTATGTAGCATACATTTATCGTTCAATGTTTTAATGTTTTAATTAATCCAGTCATTAAGTAGATATTATATGTAGTTACATCCCATATGTTGTACAAGTAGAATACGCATCCGTTTACAAAAAGCATCATTATTGAATGGGACCTCTAAGTGAATGTGTTCCGAAGTTACTCCAATCGCCGGGCCTCGGCCTGCATGGTCTGAAGCACGATGTGGGGCACCAGGTGTGAGGAGGCGTAATTTAACGGCACAGTGGCCAGCGGTGCCGAGCCATCGGATGGGAAGTTCAGCTCCTGGGCCATTGGCATGTCCCGGTCGATAACGTCCTGTGCGATCAGTGTCTTGGTCTCCTCATACTCCATGCCCGCCTCTGGCTTGGCGCCCATCAGGAGCTTGCCGCGTTGGACGCCCATGTACTGGGTGGCCTTGGCATTCAGCGGCAGCTGACCGCAGGTGTCGGCGTGCACCTTGCGATGGGCCTGCAGGTTGGAGATGCAGGTGAAGCGCTTGCCGCAATTATTGCACAGGAAACGTTTGATGCCAGTGTGCACGGTCATGTGGGTGAGCAGGCTCTCCCTGTAGGGATACTCCTTGGGGCAGAGGTGACACTTGTACGGCTTGTAGTCGGTGTGCCGCGTCTTCAGATGCGACTTGTATTGGGCCTTCACCTTGAACGTCTTGCCGCACTTGTCGCACTGGTAGGGGGTGTCGGCTTTGTGCAGAAGCATGTGCGTCTTGAGAATGCTAAGGAAATAGGAGAATGTTTATTAGAAAACTGAAATTTAAACGGGAAATTCACCAATAATCTTACCCAGCTGTGGACAAATGCTTGCCACAAACGGTGCAGCCATAGAGTGGCAGGCGGCCGCAGTCGGAGCGCACGTGGTCGGAGAGCGAGGTGCGTCCGGTGAACTTCTTGCCGCACTTGTCGCAGATGAGGTTGCGCTGCTGGCTGCGCGGCTCCTTCTTCGAGTGGAAATTGCGCTCGTGGTTCTTGAGGCTGTCGTGGCCGGTCATGTACTTGTCGCACTTCTCGCAGTAGAGCAGTTCCTTGTGCTGCGCCCGGGCGTGTTCCGTGGCCTGCTCCTTGGTGGCGAAGAACAGGTTGCAATAGCACGGACACTTGAAGGTCAGTTTGCCGTCCTCGCCGTGTACCTTCATGTGGGTTACCAGGCGCTTCTCGACCAGATAAATCTTGCTGCAGATGGTGCACTTGAATACTTCTTCGTCCAGCTTGGCATGCACGTCCACATCCTTGAAGATCTCCTTCATCTCCGCCTCGTTGAGTTTGTGGTCGTCGCGCAAATGCTTCTCGTAGGGCTTGCGAATGTGGTAGATTTTGACGCAGTGTGGACACTTCCAGGACTTTTCCATCTTGTTGATCATCTTGAGACGCTCCTTCAGCTCCTTCTTGCTAATCTTGGCCACGCGTTTGGGGGTTCCGAATGAATCCTCAGGCGAGGGCGATCTAGGGGCATTGCGCTTGCGATACTTCCGCTTGATAACCGGAATCTTCTCCTTCGGCGGCCTGCCTCGCTTCCTCTTTACAACCTCATCCTTGCGGGGACCCCTGAGGGAAAGGACATCCTCCTCGGCCACCTCCACCAGCGGCACGGCCGCGATTTCGTCTAGGATGCCGGCGCCCTGCTCCACCTTCAAGCTCTCGAAGGGCTTCAGGCCATCGCCCTCG
The DNA here is from genome assembly GCA_018904815.1 of Drosophila ogumai. Lineage (NCBI taxonomy): Eukaryota > Metazoa > Arthropoda > Insecta > Diptera > Drosophilidae > Drosophila > Drosophila ogumai. The sequence continues at coordinate 91,244 of JAEIIJ010003929.1, forward strand.
TTTAGCAGCACATCCAGGAGCTTGTCCTTTTCGTTGCTGAAGATATCCGTGCTCTCCGTCTTCACGTACATGCTGGCATCCTGGTACTCAAAGTCCTCCTCGTCGAAGGCCTCAACCTTGACCATGGCCGGCGGCGGCAGCTTAAATCCGGAAGAGTCCGCCTCGTCCTCACTGTTGTTGGGCTCGAAGTCGGGACACTCGTCGCCCGAGTCCGAGAACTGACTCTCCTGCTTGAGCTTCGTCTTCAGCCGGCTGGCCAGTGGAATGTCATCGTCACTGTCCTCCTCAGACTCATCCGAGGTGGTCTCATCATCCGAGTCCCTCTTCCTGCCCTTCTTGCGGTAAGCCTTCCCCTCCGATTCGCCAGGAACATCGTACTCCGGCTGGCCGCAGGTCTCGGGACGACTGCGTCGGTGCTTGGTCAGACTGGCAAAGCAGGAGAAGCGAGTGTAGCAGGAACTGCACTCCACGGGTCGGGTCTCCTCCTGCATGGGACGGAAATAGAGTTTAACAAAAGGTTTTTATATTTTTGTAGCGATTAACTTACCTTCGGCGGCTTTTCTTCACCACACTTGGTCCTGCAGTGGCGTCGATAGGCCTCCTGGTACTTGTACTCCGCCCCGCACTTCTCGCAGACAAAGGGCTTGCGCTCTTGGCCAGCGGCTGGGCCGGTGATTCCATGTTCATCCTTGGCGTGCTGGGTCAACTCCTCCTCGTGGCAAAATCGGGCGTCGCAGCTGCGGCACTCGAAGCCGCCCGGCGGCTGGTGCTTCTTGACGTGCTTCACATAGCCGGCCAACGAGACCAAAGCCTTGTTGCACACCGGGCAGTGCAGCTTGGGCACGCCATCGGTGGTGATCTCCACCAGCAATTTGGTGGCTGCAGCAGCGGCCGCCGCACTGCTGCTGCTGCTGGGGGCCATCGAATCTGAGGCTGTGTGTGTGTGAGGAGGAAAAGGTGAATGTAAACAAATGCAAATTTGATTTTCGGTTGGTTTGGGTTTGTATGCGTTAACCAGGGCTGGCGTACCCGCTGAGCCGCGGCTTGGGTTGCACTTGTTCACTGATATATTTTTAATTTAATGATTTTACAGAACTTAAAAAAAAGAAATCAAATTAAAAAACTTTCTATTGAATGAACTATTTGAAAAGACATTATTTGATAAATGTCAGTTATATTTCAATTTATGTGAATTTATTTATAAAATAATAATGGAGTTTATTTTTAAGAATTTATTATCACAAAGCATTAATGTTTTTAAATATGCCTTGATAGTGTTTAAATAAAATTGCTAGCACAGGATATCGTATATATTTTTATGTTTCATAGAAAATATACTTTTAAATATTTCTTCAAAATAGCGCTAAAAAAACCGTTAATTCTTAAAATTTCTTGCGGTTAGAAAGATTTTTCTAATCTTTCTTCAATAAGAAAGAAATCACAATTTTGTTATTTTCCAATTACAATTTCCAGTTTCAAGTCGCAACTTTAACTATCGGCTCTGAGAGCCCTTTGTTCTGGTTCCTCCCATCCGATGTGTGTATCTCCCCACCAAACGATTAGCGACTCTGCTTGTGCAGCCCTGGTCGCATTGCGTTCGTGGAGTGCGAACAGTGGAAGAAGGTTTAGGAGGAGGAGGGGGCGGCAGTGGCAGGGGCAGGTAGCAGGACAGCGGCTTGGAAGTGCGCGCATCGTACCGAGAGTTCTCCTAGTGGTCGCTGCATTTGGCTGTACCCCGGACTCGGTCCGGCCCCCCCAGCCCGCACCCACGCCAGTGCCCCTCGCCCAATACACAGCGACGACGACACACTACACCTACTACATACACCTACCCATATCGGCTCGGTCGAGTGGCGCTTCCTTGGGTTCTCTGCTCTGCTCTCTCCGACTCTCCGATGCTCAGACACCGCTGGGGTCAGACAAATGTCTCGCTAATGATGGCTTCGCCTGATTTTGGGTGCTGGATTCCACTCTGCGTTGCGCCGATTGCAGCTCGCTGCATTTTCACCCACACTTATTCGGTTATTATTGTTTGTTGTGGTCGGTTGAGCACTGCGAAAAATATTAACAACTCTTAAGTACACTTTAAAAAATGAAAAAACGCCAATGCGCTGCTGGCGAGTAAATTATTTTTCTTTGTGCAGCTCGAGGGTGGCAACGCAGCCCTGGTCGCAGCGTTCATTTCGGCCGCGGAACTGGTTCGCGCGCATCGTTCCAAAGATGGCGTTTTTTCTCTCACTGCACAGCGAGAGAGAGCAGCAGCCAGGGCTGCGTTCGGTATAAGTTGGCGCGGGAATTTGAATGGTTAGTTTTTACTATGTTAAATTTAAAGGTATTTGATTAACTTTTAGTTTAGTTCAATAAGTTAAATATATATTGAGTATTTTCAAGCTTGTAAAGGTAAATTGTTTATTTTTAACATAACTACAGCAAATTTTAAGAAATTTAGGCATTTAAGTATATGTAAAATATTGGTATATTTAACTAGATTAATTATTAAAAATAATAATGATTTCATTTCGTTGTCTTTACATTTCCCATATATGTAAGTAGTAGCGATAGATTTAATGGATGCAATTCGATTTGAAATCTTAATCTGGGATTTGTTCTTACTTTTTCGACCTTTGTGCCGTGCGCCCCAATCCTTATCCTCACCCTCAACCACCATTCTGAACCCCCAATTGCCCCATCTAAGCCCTCGAAGGCCACTGAGTACTCTATTTTGATTTGGGGGCGATTACATTCAGGAAATTTACACTCATGCAGTTTATTGGGCTCGAAGCTGATTACAATTCTGTGCCGGCAATTTAGACCTCCAGCCCACGACACACACACACACACGCGCGACGACCTGCCGAAAGTGACGTCAATGTCGGTGTTAAGGCCGTGTGTGTGTGGGTGCAGAGTGCAGGGATTGCCGGAATGACAGGGAAAAGTTGTTTATTTGCATACATATATGAGCAAACAAATGGCAGAAGGTCAGTCAGTGTTGAAAGGAGATTGCACACTTTGATTGAACATTGATAGCAGTCGTGTGAAAAATCTATTTATAGCCAGGGTACTCATCATTGATCCGGGGGATTTCAAACAATATCCGGCAAATGTATTTAAAAAGCATGGCATACTTTTAAGCTGCTGCTGAAAATGAATAAAAACTTAATATATAAGGACGTTAATGAGTATGAAAACACTTTAGTTTTACAGAAAGAAATAAACTCTATTGTTGAAACTTAATAGTAGAAATATTAAGCTTTAAAAACTACTTTTAGTCATCAGTATGTGCCAACAGATATTCAATTTTAGTTTTCGATTTAAAATTTTCACCCAAAAGGCTAAAGTTGAAGCAAACTATTGTTGTTGTTTAAGCAAAATCAACAAAAGTTACACCAACAACTTAATCAATGCTGGCCGACTAGAGCTCCGAACTTTGGCTTAGTCATGCAAGGATTTCTGCCTCGTGTCCTGGCCATCCTACCCGTTTATTGTGTTTGTTTATTATGCAAATTTGCATTAATTTTTCGTAAGCCACACACGTGAGGCGTCTGTATGTACTAGTTGCAGTTGCAACTGTTGCTGGGTTTGGGCTTTCAAATTGCTTTCGAGCGCAAATCGTCGGCAAATTTCATTAAAAATGCAGATACATACACACAGACAGAGACTGTGTGCGGGGGGGAATCCCCTTTTCTCTACCAACACGACCTATGGCTCTCTTAGGGCTTGTCGTCCTCCTCCGTTGAGATTACCGAACAAGGACATTTCGGAATCTTTTGTTTTATAAATAGCCCCCTTCGATAGACAATTAAAAATGTAACTTGGCTTTCGGCATGGACGGGTCTATCAATAGACGTCAGTATATGCCCCTTAAAGCTGGCCTAATACCACCGCCACCGCGTGTCAGGTGGGTGGGATTTTTTCAGATTCTATATATGTAACTAAGGTAGGTTAGGCCCGAGACCTTAAGAAAAGTTTCTGCATCTGTCCTGGCCTCCTAAGCACTTTGTGCAAATTGTCAACGTTGCTGCCGCGTCCTTCTACGCAACACACAACAGCGCCAACATCAGCGGCAGCATCAGCATCAGCAGCAACAGCCTCGCCGCCAACAAAAACAACAACAGCCACGAGAATGTGGCAACAAAGGCTTCAGGTTATTGCATGCATTTTAATTAGTAGACAAGCCAAGTGGGCTGCCACGACACACATGCATACACCCACGACCGTACTATACTATATAGGGGGTGTGCACAGGAGGCTCGAAAGGATGCATATTTGCCTCTCCATGGGTGAGGCGATGAGTTCGGGACCCAATATAAGAGTTCCAACTAACATTGTGGGTTTACAAAAGGATGTAGCAAAATTAGGTGCCACAGGAACACGGATGCAGATGAAATTCCAGGGATTTACGTGCCAAACCAAGAATTGCAGTCTGATTGAGTGAACTGCGACATTTTGCAAGCAAAATTGGGAACTAGAGATGCAAGGGATTCCATTGAAACCAGATTGACAAGGACTTTTCAGGCAAAACTTTATGCAAACCACAAGACCCACACAATTTGCAAGAACGCGTTTCCCAGAATAGCTAAAAAAGTAAAAACGGTTGAGATTTAGCTAAGGGAAAATTCCATTTTCTAAACAAAAAAAGATCACACTTTATAAAGAAAAGGAAAAATAATGGGTAAATTATATAAATTTCAAGGATACGTCAGCACTAAAAGGAATCCATCTTATCAGCTCCCAATGATATATGGTTCTGGGAAATCCGCCGCTGTCAAATTATGAAAGCAGGCCAACTAATTCAAGCGCCGCAAAAGGGTACGGAGATGAAAGAATATCGAACTGGGGAGTAGATGGCGTAGATACTTGCGCAGCGATAAAAAGGACATGTGCATAAACAAATCTCGACTCATCAGCGCCACAAGCAAGGCAAGTGATATATGGCCACGGAAAGACCTTTGTCAATTTATACAAGCTGGCGATTCTGGTGGATTCGCACACTGAGTCCGGGGCCCATATCTCAGAGCCCTTTCCTCGGGAGCTGTAAGTGCGGACTTCGGCTGCGGGCTAGCTCCCAATCTATCATCCTGCCCTCGCTGGAGGTCCTGCACCATCCACCAAACGCAACCCACCGCCCACTGCGGCGCCATACCCTCCGCCGCCGTCACGTTCTGCGCTAGTTTCTTGTATTTATTTTTAAATTGTCTCACAAACACACACATATATATATATACCAGTACACCCACAGATTCAAACACACACATGACCTGCACTCACATCCTCCACATCGTGCGCCTGTATTGGTTCACTGAGCGTCCTTCTCCCCTCGAACAGTCGCCGCTGTGTGCGAGTTTGTCTACATAAACGCGAAAAAAGCAAATATCAGCGAGCAAAGCTCCCAGCTGGAACATGGGGACTAAAAGTTACCTGCTGCTCGGATTTATTTATTTATTTTGTCTTGGAAATATGTTGTGAAGCTTGAAAGTTGTTGATTTTTCTTAAAATGGGAAAAGAAACGAGTTTCAAGTTGAAATTATAAAAGAAAACAACGTTAAGTGACAGACATTATGATTTAATTGAAGGTTTTAAGATATGAAAACTTAAATTTAACATGGAAGACAAAAAGAAAGAAAGAAGATTCATGTTTCTGAAAAAATGTTGTCCATAACTAGAAGCAACTATATAGTCTAATAGCTTCCATAAATATTATCCAATTGTACATACATTTAATATATTAAATGTAATAATTTCTCTCCAACAAACATGAACAATTTCAATTATTTAAAATAATTAACAAACAGATATAACCCCAATCGGAATGGGATCCAATGGGTATAAAAACACAAGAAAATCTGTGTAAGCTCGCATCTGTCAGGCAAACCGAAAGCCCCACGACGACGACCATGTGTGCGTGAGTGAGAATGTATGTGTGGCGGTGTCTATGTGTGTGCGTGTTTGTATGTAAATGTCCTTGAGTGCTTGACGGATGACATTCATAAACGTCACTTCAATTACCTCCACGCGCCAACGCCAGCGACGATGCCACCTCATGCCTGGTCTACTGCCTTCAGTCCCTCACCTCTCGTAGGAGCAGGTCCGCAGGAATTTAGTTTTCTTCACTCCTTAACAACGTCCACCCCCTCAGCGCCTTCCATTTACCGCGAGAGTTGTGAAAAGTCAGTCAGCCGAAAATTAGTTTTCCGGTCTCTAGTTTTCTTTTTGCAAAGATTTCTACCTATAGAGTTTCCTTAACTTTGTTTATTTGCAGATTTGGTAGTTGCAGTTGGGAAAATGTTTCGATGGATTTAAAAAGTAAAGCTTTTCACCTTTTGTATGTTATTTAAATGTTCATTTAACATTTCTGAAATAATTTAAAGCTGTCCCGCATGTCCTTTGATTCTTGGACTTTATGGAATTATGTACACATTTAATTTGATTTTCCAGGTTGTAAAAGGAAAATAATAATAAATGAATTCACCGAATGCTGGAGGTAATTGGCTCAGGGAAAAATTCCACTTGCATATTAAAACAGATATTGAGTAAACAAATAAATATTCTCTTTGATTTCACTCGAACTCGTTTGGGGAAACTTTAAGCATCAATGGGATCAACTTAAATCACACCAAAAAATTCTGCTTAATTGCTGTTAGAAATAACTTTCTCTGCTGTTATTTATTTGATAAGCTTGCAGCAGATTCTCTGGAATGAAGTCTCTTATAGATTCATAGAATTTTAATTAGAGTCAGACGGAAAAGCAATAATAAAATATTTGTAAACCTTGAAGTTAAATACTTCAATGCCATGGCCAACGTTTGTCGCCTGTTTGGAAATATTTTCTCACACCAGAAACGATTTGAAACTGCAACTGAATTGAAAACTGGACAGGAATTTCGCAGAGCACAAGCTGACTCCTTTGACTCCTGTATTTCGGGGAAATCCAGGACTTGCTGAAAACCAATAACGTTTTCAATCTAATGGCTTTCCCGAAAAGGCCTCCTAATTCGTTCTGAAAACCTGATCTTGATTCATGGTCTGGCATTGATTTTCTCTCAGCAAAGAGGGGGCGGACTGCGGAGTGGGCGGGGCCCCAAAAACAGTTGCGGCACTCGTCGTTGTCGTCGTCGTCCTGTGAGTGCGTTTGTATGTGTGTGTGTGTGGATTGGTATTTGCAAGAGTGCGAGTGTGGCAGTGTGTCTGTGTGTTTGTTTCGGTTTCCTTCACTTACACTTGTCCTTACAAATTTGTCCTTTTCTCAAATGTGAAAAGACGCATAATGTCCTTTTTACTCGACCCTCTCTTCCGCTCGTCGCCCCCACCTCGCTCTCTCTCTCGCATCTCTTCTACGCTGGTGCCCCTTAGCCTTGCTCTTCCTATCACTCCCTTTGTCCCCGCCGTTCCATCGCCTTTCGTCTTTCCACTGTTCGCTGCCTTTTGTTGCTACCGCTGTTACTTTTTATACCCTATTCGGCAGGATAACGTAATTACGGGGAGGAGTTTGTCATGGGATACATTATATTTAATTCCTGGACCTTGAATTAAAGTAATTAAAAGCAGAAAATTTATAGAAAAGAGTTTTCCTTATGCAAATATTTTATTTGTGTAAAGGAAATGTATGAATAACTGGTATTCATTTAAAAAATTCAAATATTTCCCATATTTTTAAGTAAGATAAAGATAAATATTTAATATAAATAGAAGTTCTATTGTAATTTTGAATCAATACATATGTTAAAGATTGTATTATATTTTATTTGATTTTTTTTATTAAGGAAAGGAATAAAGTGTTTTTATGGTTAGTTTAATTAAATTGAAATTCATTTTAAAATTTAAAATGAAATCTTTAATATATAAATTTAGCACATATAATAAAATACCAAAAAACCTAAATAATTAGATACATTTTTAAATAAGACAGAGTCCCTCATCAAAGTAAAGCCAGCATCTACCCAGGGATCGATGCTAATTTGAATCGCTTTCATAATTTCAAAGATAATTGAATAAATTCTGGAAAATGGCCTTTTAATAAAATTATCCATCTAATATTGAAATTGTGCTAACATACTTATATGCAGGACCTTGCAAGGGTATCCTAAGCTCTGGTCCATGCCCATGCCAGCCCGCTTTACTTGTTATATTTTTCTTTTTGTTGACGACATTTTGCCTCGTCGTCGTCTGTCGTTTATTTTGTGTGTGTTTTCCCTTACTTTATATATTTTTTTTCGGTCTTTTTTCCCAGTTTTTGTTTTGTCCTTTCTGTGTCTCTGCTGACGTTGGCTGCTGCTGCTGCTGCTGGTGCTGGTGGTGGTGGTGCTCCTGCTGATTCTGCTGCTGGCGTTTGCCGCCCACATTTGCTACTTGTAAATTATTTGCATTAGTAGCCACTTGTGCTTTGCTTCTGTGTATGTGTGTGTGTGCGAGTATGCCTCGGGTCGAGGAAAATTCCCACACCCCCGCCCGCACTCCCATGGCCACTTTCCCTACGGCTTTTCCTGGGCCTCTGTCCAATGCGAATTTCGTTTCGTTTTCGGGGGACGAATCCGCCACTCGAAATGGAACTTGACCCACTGTGCGTGGCTCACTGTGCGTGTTTGTTTAGACGCACACATACGCACACACGCATATATATAAATACACATGTTTATATGTTTGCGCATTGAAATTTCCATTTTTCTTTTCGCCGTTGCCTTCCCTCATCCCTTCTCCTTGTCTTGGTCCTTTTTTGTCCTTTTCTTTTTGTTCGTGTTGGCTTGTCCTGCACTTAAATTAACTGATTGCAACATTCTATACAGCTTTTTATGGCCTGATAAGGGGAGGCGTGCGCGGGGTTTTCCTCCAGTCTTTTGCATAGTTTTTGCGAATCCCCAAAGGGGTTCTTACGGGGGAAAGGGCAAGAATGGGAAGAAGGCTGGCCACATGGGAGTTCTCTCTTTTAAGTGGCCAGTAAATGCGGTTTCTTCTACTTGGCCAAGAACAGTGAAGACCAACAAGACGTCTTGCAAATAAATAAATATTTAAGAGAAATATCAGAGTACCTTGAATAAGAAAATGCAGGAATTTCATTTTTAAGAACAGTTTCAAGCTAGCAAAAATATAATTTAAATAAATATACATTTGCAAATTAATGAAAACTTTTTAAGTCTGATTTTAACACAAATTTTTCTTAAAATTTCTAAATAATAAATTTAAAAATCCCCTTTGGCAAGCTCCCACTGTAGTTGTCCATCCAGCCCGCTTCTCTCTTTTATATCCTGCCATCTCTCCTTTGGCCCGCTCCTTGAACGTGCCAAACATGCTATGCAGCATTGCGTGCTCACAACGTGGCGTATGCGCAATATTTACTTCCTCCTCGCCACATGAAGGCAAAAATGCATTAAACAAGACAACAACGGCAATAACAACAAGCGTCGAAGAAGTGGGATAATGGTCCCAGTGAGTTTTTCGGGGAATTGTTTGTTTCATTTAAAAGACAGCTTTCCCTTTCGCCCGAGAGCAGCTAATTACGTATACGACGTGTGTGATTCGCACTTGATAAGCCTGGGAAATGATTAACCGGAATGGTTCGCCTCGCCGGATGAGCGTTTGTTTTACTCGACTAATATTTGCGGAAACGATTGTCAGCGCCAAATTTATGACATACTTTAAGGCGGAGAATCGTCGTAATCCCGGCGAGCAAGCGAGCGAGCGAATCTTTCTCCGCTTAGAGGAGCAGTTCATAAGCCAGCCGGGATTGTGGGGAATATTCCTTTTAATAGAGGCAATCGATGAATAAAAATAAAAATAAAACCATCAAAGAGGAGGCGGAGGCTGCCTGGGCTACAAATGGGCAGAACAATTTACATAATCACTGAGCATTCGGCGGCCAGGCCCAAATATAGCGACCAAATGGCAACCGGAAATAGGAAGCCCAGCGAAGCAGAATGCCCGGCTCTGTATTATATGGACTGTGCTGAGCGCGTCCTTCGCCTCGCAGCGATTTATCAAAGTTCATTGAAATGGTTTGCCCGTCCTTGAGCGGGGTGGGGGGACACGAGGGCATTTCGTCCTTGCCACTCTCGTGATGACGACGTCATTCATTAAAATTTTCGCCCGTTATAAGTTCGGGCATTAAGCATTAAGCAGCGACAGCAGCAGCACCAGCACCAGCAATGGCAGTGGTAGCATTGAGTTGTCAAGCGAATTACAGGCCCCCGAAACAAATGCCATAAAAGCCATTCACAGTGTGCAAAACTTTTCTCTCTGTTTTTCTTTTCGTTTGCCAATTTGATTTATTGCCGGCCCAGGGAGATGTAATCGTGAAATGGCAAATGCTTATGTGTGTTGGTGGTGTGTGTAATTTTTCCCGACTGTCATGAGGCTCCCCAGGCTCCCGGGCAACGATTTGTATTTGTGGCTTTTTGCGGGACTCGTGTCACGGGTTCACCTCTCCCACGCACAGATGAAAAGTCAATGCGTGGTGGTATTTGATTAATTCGCATATTATATGCTTTATTAAGCCCTCTTCCCGATCCAGAGCCTACTTTGTTACCAAAGTTATAACTCTTTTGTTGGCTGCACTTGACTTTAACCATTTGTTTTTGGGGTCTCTTCCACCCGCATCTCTCTATCTTCATCCTGGTGGAGGAGGAGGCCTGTCAGGTCCAGGTCTTCACCCACCCACACGAGGAAACTGATAATGGACCTTGCAAAATATATATTTTAGAGGCCCGACTTCGGATTATGTAGCTATGGTACAGGGCGAGCCCCTCGCTGATACGAACTTACCAAAATCAACCAGTCTGGCGGTCGTCTGTCTGGTAGATAAACAAACAGGTACAAAGTCCACTCGGCCAGACAGACGAAACAAGAAGAAAAACAGCAGAAATCAAAACCTGAAGTTTTGCTTTAGCAGCATCGAATTTTCCATACCCTGGTCGGTATTTATTATATGTAAAAGTTGTAAGAAAAAGTATTGGACAGTTTTTGTTGTGGTATGAATATTTTCACAATATTTGCATGATTTCAGTTGAATCGAATATCTATAGCCACATTTTTTATACAGGACATTTTTTAGGTAGTTAGTTAGTTAGTTAGTAAATATGGTATAATTCCTCAAGAAAAATTCAGTATTGTTTTATTAGAAAATTTACGTTTAAAGATATTTAAATATTGCTTAAAAATATATTTTACCACCACAGTTATGCCTTATAAATACCCCAAAATAAAAAAATTTAAGATGAATAAAATATTACAATTTAAATACAAATTATCTCAGAATTCTTTAAAGTATTAAAAATATATTAATAGTTAAGCTAAATAATAAGAAAATATTTTAAATACAGACTTACATAAAAATGTCTAAAATATATAGTTACGATTTTTTTAATAATAAAATTTAATTATACTTTAAAATTTAACTTAGACTTGATTAGTTAAACTAGAAGAACTTTTTCCATCATCCATTCTAAGTCACATTGTAATCTCTTATCACTTTCTACTAAGAGCAATGTCTTCTATGAAAATTCTCTTAAATTGCAATAAACATAAGTCAATCTTTTAAATAAAAAATAATAATCTAAATATTATTAATATTTATCATTTGATGTTAAGACTCAAACTGCATTTCCCCTAACTATCATTTGACGGTTATGATCCTAAGGCTGATGCAACCTAATAAAAATTGAGGAAGAACTATGGACTGTGGTCCCACCCAGTAAAAGAAACGGAGAGCGTTGGGAGCATTCTCTTGTCTAATCGAAACGGCCAATCCGGAGCAAGCTGACCCAGCCGGACCTGGCTATAAAAGCAGGCAACGCTAGCGATTCCTCCATCTGTTCCAACTGCGAACGTTTGCTTGATCGGTGTTTGTCTCTGTGTTCACATCCCAAACAGGTTTTCCTGATCAATAAATAATAATAAAAAATTAATAATGTTGTTCGCTGTACTAACTGTGCTGGCCCTGCCGCTGCTCGTGCTGGTGTACTTTGAACTCCGGGTGTCGCGTCGCCGCCGCCAGCTGAAAGAGTTCAGTGGGCCCGCTCCGGTGGCGGTTTTAGGAAATGCCAATCGCATTGGTAAAAATCCGGCAGGTCAGTTCCATAAAACCCCCAGCTGAGAGGGGGCTTGTTGGCCTCCTATCTCGCCACACGCAGTCTAGACGGGCTCTGTGATAGGTGTTATCAGTCTGATGCAACACCGATCGCTGTGGCGAAATTAACGGCTGTCTCGGCCAAAGATCACAGTGATCGACCTAATCGCTCTTCGCTTGTTTTGGTTTCGCAGAAATTCTTAATACGTTCTTCGAGTGGTGGTACGACTGCGGCAGGGATAACTTTCTCTTTTGGATCGGGTACAGTGCCCACATAGTGGTGACCAATCCCAAGCAGTTGGAGGTGAATCTTCCACCCAATCCCTTTTTCCATATGTTTCTGAAGGAGCATTAATAAATATTTACTTCCGCTCTACACTCCAGTACATTCTCAATAGCCAGCAGCTTATCCAGAAGTCCACCATCTATGACCTACTGCATCCTTGGCTTGGCTTTGGCCTGCTTACGAGCCATGGCACCAAATGGCACAAGCATCGCAAGATGATCACGCCCTCGTTCCACTTTAATATCCTGCAGGACTTCCATGAGGTGATGAACGAGAACTCCACCAAGTTCATGGTTCAGCTGAAGAAGGCGGCTGCCGGTGACAATATCATTGATTTCCAGGAGCACTCCAACTATCTAACCTTGGATGTGATCTGCGACACGGCCATGGGAGTGCCTATCAATGCCATGGAGCAGAGAGACTCCTCCATTGTCCAGGCATTTAGAGAGTGAGTTCTGGTGTGTTTGTACTTCAAAAAGTTGTGGCTAATTTTTACCTCCAGCATGTGCTACACCATTAATATGCGGGCCTTCCATCCGTTCAAGCGTTCCCATCGGGTCTTTAGCCTGACCCCAGAGTTTGCAGCCTTTCAGCGATCGCTAAGGACACTACAGGACTTTACCTACGATATCATCGAGAAGCGTGTGGAGACCCTGCAGAAGAGTGGTAAAAAAAAAGAGCAGGATCCGTCTGCCCCAAGGAAGAAGATGGCCTTCCTAGACACACTGCTATCCTCCACCATAGACGGGCGCCCGCTGACACGGCAGGAGATCTACGAGGAGGTGTCAACCTTCATGTTTGAGGGTCACGACACAACCACCTCGGGCGTGTCCTTTTCTGGTTACCTGCTCTCTCGACATCCTGATATTCAGGTATAAGCTTAGTTTACGTAAATTAAGAATATGGAGTTTAATATATGTTATTTGAATTTCCAGCAAAAACTCTATCAGGAACAGTGCGAGGTTATGGGCAATGATATGAACAGGGATGCCAGCTTCCAGGAGATTGCCCAAATGAAGTATTTGGATCTTTTTATCAAGGAAGCCCAGCGCGTCTATCCCAGTGTTCCATTCATAGGCCGTTATTGCGACAAGGACTACGATATCAGTGAGGATTTCATTTAATAATAACATTTTTGAATATAAATACAATATTTTCTTTGTTTCAGATGGCACTATCGTGCCCAAGGGCACCACCCTCAATCTGGCCCTCGTCCTGCTGGGCTACAACGATCGCATCTTCAAGGACCCCCATCATTTCCGGCCCGAGAGATTCGAGGAGGAGAAGCCGGGTCCTTTTGAGTATGTGCCCTTCAGTGCTGGTCCCCGGAACTGCATCGGCCAGAAGTTTGCCCTGTTGGAGCTGAAGACCGTGATTTCAAAGCTGGTGCGTTCCTTCGAGGTGTTACCCGCAGTCGATGAGCTTGTTTCAAGGGATGGGCGGATCAACACCTATCTGGGACTCTCGCCAGGAGAGAAGTTGAAGCGGGATGCTGGCCGCCATAAGTACGATCCCGTTTTGTCGGCAGTTCTAACCCTCAAGTCGGACAATGGCCTGCATCTTCGCCTTCGGGAGAGACTGCCCTGATTGTGTAGTCACTTTAACCTTAAACTTACCATTAAGTACTTAAATACAAATAAAGTTTGCTTATAAATAAACAATTTCTTTCGTTTTTAAGTTAAATCAATCATTGTTTTACGAGCTATATTCATCAAAAGCTTTTCAGAAATATTACATCTTAAAACGATTTACACATACATATGTACCTATCTAAACCGCAAACTGAAAGTGGCATAAGTTTGTAAAAAATAATATATTGACTTTTACTTTTAAAAAAATTATTATATAAAATTATAGATACATATTAAAATTAAACAAAATATGCAGATTTGTTAACCGTAAAAAAACGAACAAAACAACGCTTTCCGAATTGAATTTAGTGCATTTTTGGCTGAGTTATGA
>JAEIIJ010003937.1:0-13035 GCA_018904815.1 Drosophila ogumai
TAAAATAAAATAAAATAAATTACGTCCTTCTTGAATAGAGAATTATATAAATAAATAGCACTCTAATAAGAAAAATGTTTAAAAATGTAATTAATAAATATTTGAGTCCCTTTTTTATTTCAAATATCCCTTCACTTAACCTAAATATTTTTTTATGTGCATAGAGAGAGGACACCATTAACCATATATTTTTCTTTCCTTTAACAAAACCCAACAGATGCAACAGAAAGACAGACTGGTCGTCCATTGGACACAATTATGGTTAGGTAAGTCGTTTTTTCTGCGTTCAAAGATCAGCGATGCATATAACCAAGTATTATCCGGCTGGCAACCGGAATCCGGAACCCAATACCCGGTTTGGTAACCCCGAACAACCGTTTTCGGAGCCCTTCAGGCTTTAGGCTGCTGCTGCTGCTGTTGACAGTTCACAGGACACACTTTAAAGTGCTCATTTCACGCTTATCAGACAAGTTTTATAGCAAGCCACCCCTATATAGCCCATATATCCCATATATCCTCTTCCTATTGTCATTGTTTATTAGCTTAATAATTTGTACCCACTTCAGCACCCCATTTTCATCAGCATTTTGTTTGCTTCTCTCTCTTAATTTTCCGGAGGGGTTGTTTAATGATGATCTCCTTCGGGGCGTGGCATTTTGGGTGTAGATTACCAGCAAAAACAGTTGCTTGCTAATGGAGGGTTTCGTTATAACAAAATCTGAGGGGTTGCTGGATTTTATTCATGGGTTGTTTTCTCGGCCACCATGCTGCGATAATTGAATCAACAATGGAGGCGTTTCAAGCGAGCCCTGATGGTGGATTTTTCGTAGCCAGTCACCAGTTTTGAAAATGATATAGATCTTAGCTTTTTATCTTCCAAACGGGCCAAAACGGGGGCGGTGTCTCATCTTGATTTGAATCTTTGACTTTGGCAATGTTTTTTTGGGCTTTTGTTCCTCTTTTTTGCATATCTAAAATGGAAATCTTGGCTGACTTTTCCTAAGGGGAGGATATAACCTTTGAAAATCTTTTGATCTAGATGGGATAATCGGTGTTTTATGAATATTTTCAGTCTAGCAAAAAAATGTAAGGGAACGTTTATAAATAGATAAAGAATATTCAAGTTAAAGTTATTTTTAATTTTTATTCTTTCCACTATTTCTTAAAACAAAATCCCTTAAAATATATATTGTAGCTTTTATTCTAAATTTTTTAATATAAAAAAATACTCTTTCCACATTTTTTTAA
Source organism: Drosophila ogumai (assembly GCA_018904815.1). Taxonomy (NCBI): domain Eukaryota; kingdom Metazoa; phylum Arthropoda; class Insecta; order Diptera; family Drosophilidae; genus Drosophila; species Drosophila ogumai. Next base: position 1,249 of record JAEIIJ010003937.1, read on the forward strand.
GCCAAAAAACCGCTAGTATATAAAACCCCATCACCGCCATAATTAATTTGTTTAAAATGAAAACCCAAAACCCAAGAAGAACCCACTAAGAAGAAACCAAGGAGAAGCGTGAAATACTTTGTATTTCCACATGGGGACAACACCTTCTCCTCCACCTCAAAAAAAAAAAAAAAAAGCCAAGCTTCTGATTCTGATTCCGATTTGGAATGGAGAGAACCCGATTTCTTGCCCTGATTGATGGTCCCAACACGCGACTTCTTTGTACTAATAAATTCCCAGCAAAATTCAGACAAAATTCCAGAGTCTACCAGGGAGATAAGGTCAACCACAGACACAGTCTTTCCGAAGACAGTGAGTGTGTGGAAAGAAAGATCATCAATGGATTGAAAGCGGGGCTGCTGCTGATGATGCTGCCTCTTCCGGTTGGGACATTTTTTTTGACAGCCATAAATAAGCGTACAATAATTTTGTTTGGGTTGTTGGAGTGTAAACAAATTAGAAATTGACCACACTTCTTCCTTGGCATCCCAATGTGTGTGAATGTGTGTGTCCAGTGTGTTTACTTAACCACTGATAACAAAGTTGAAACAATAAACATTTTTCTCGCACAACAAAACACACAAATCCACTTAGCCACGCGCGTAGAAAGAAAGCCACCGAAGACCGGCGAGGGGTAAAAAGAGACAGAAATATATTAAGAAAAATTCCACATGATTGTGTGGTTGCGTTGGTGGTTCCACTGGCGTCATATAACCAATGCGAAACAGACGGCAATTTATTGATGAGTTTATTGCAACCACTTGAGCGGAGGAGGAGGAGGAGGAGGAGGGGCAGGAGAGGAGCCGAGGAGGAGCCTGCACAGAATGATGCTCGATGATGTCTATGTCGTCGCATCTCGGCATCATCATCAGTTGATTCTTTGTCTTCCTCCAGGCCTGGGCCAGCGACGGCGGCGGCGGGGGGACACAATTTGTAAATTTTCGTTTTATGACAACGCGCGCCACGTAAAATAAAACCATCTGCGGTGGCTTCGTGTGTCGCCGAGCCCAACACTCGAAGAAAATTTGATTAGGTGTTAGTAGAATTTTTGGGAATTAGAAGAAGACAAGGTATTGAAGAGTTGATAAATTGTTTTGGGTACTCCGCAATAATATTTTAAATAATTTTAAAAAAAAATTTAAAAACGTAAGACACGTCTAAAAGGTATGAAATTATCATATAAAGGATATACCTTAGATAAATATCTAAAAAATATATCATACAAAAAAAAAACAAAGCATAAACCTTTCTGCTTTCGAAACAATTGAGACGTTGTGCCTTTTCCTTTCCAACAAAAAGATCTATTTCTACAAAATTTTAAAGGCAAAATAAGGATCATACTTAAATGGTCATTTAAAAAATGTTCAAGGTAGGACGTTGTTCTTTTTGCTACAAGGTTTGAGTATATCCCTTATAGCTGATATCATACAAAATGTAAGGAAAAAATATATTTACACAATTTTAAAACAAAAGGAAGCTCAAACTTCTATTATATTTAATTTAGTAAATCTGTTAACACTATTAAAATTTTAATAAGACAAAAACAAATTTGTTTATTATTATTAAAATGGATTTTTAATTTTCCCAAACATTTTTCTTTTCAGTATACCCCCAAATCTTCAACCAAAAACCCATGAGATGAAGAAAACAAAAATGCTAATTTAAAAAATTATGAGTTTCGTTCGCTTTTGGTCACACCTTAAAAATGTTAACTTGATTTTTTTTCGTAGCCGAAGCTGATCAGAGACTCTTCATTCCGCTGTGTTGGCCACATGTTTTATTTGTTGTTATTTCTGGGGAAGATCTCTTGGCGTATACGGTAGGTCCAGGCTCTAACTGTTATTTATCGTTAGACAAGACAAGCGGCAAGCTGCCGCTGTATTTTTTTTTTTGAGAGTCGCGTCAGTCGAAAACCGAAAACAACGAGGTGATATTTATAACGAATATTTATGGCGCGAGTCGAAATTTGTTTTGTCTGTGACGACGACGAGGTTATAACAAACAAAAAACCAAATATTAATGAATCCACTCTCAAAAGAAGAAGCCAAAATCCAAATATATATATTTGCAGTACAAAGAAAAATATAGAAGAGGTTGAATAGAGGTTTAGTCGTTGGCTCTGGCTTAAATATGAATTATCTCTCTATTAAGTAGTCTGTGATTTAATTCAATTTTCTGGGTGCATAAATCAAAATCATGAATAACCGTATTATTAGATAAGTGAAGGTATTCATTTTACTTGTTGTTAACAAGTTAATACAAGGTTTTGATTGGGAACATATCTATTTTTTTGAGATGAAGCTTTTGGAAAACCAAACAAATTGGGAAAAATAGTACATTTACCCTTTTAATTTTGAAATATTTAAAACACAGTGTTAAATCCCTCCAGGAAACCATCTGCTCATCCCCTTTCAGAACCCCAAAATGTTTCCATGAATGGGCGGCGCTCAAAGCTGGTGGTGAGTAAGTGTTAAAGGCGAACAATTTTTTTTTAGTACTAAGCCAAACGTTCCCCTTTTTCCAAGTTTTTCTTGCCCAAAAAAAATATGATTTAACTAAATTATTACCTGGAGCACACCTTAAAGTAATACAAAAGGCAACACCAGCAAAACCACCAGCCAGACAGCCGGCGCAACAACAATAAAGGAAACGCTTAATTCTGCATTGTCTTTATTTGTTCGAACTTCGAAGGGAAACCAAAAACTAAACCGAAGCTAAGATGCACCTTCCAAGCAACACCGAAACCAAAACTTAAAACCAAAAAAAATCTGAAAAAAAACCCGAAAAGCCAACGGAAAGCGGTCTAAAAAATCGAGCGAGGAGGAGGGAGTGGCCCCAGTCATCATCATAGGTTTCGCTGGGTATATTCTGCGCTTCTTTCCTGCTGCTGCTCGTGGGTGGGTATCATACATTTGAGCAGAACGCCCCTCCATCGCCGGGTCCTGGTTCATGAGAGTGAGCAGCCAGAGTCTGGGGCCGCTCGCTGGGTTTGGTTTTTTTTTTCTGACTTTTTTTTAGGTTTTTTTTTTTTTTTTGGAGGAGCAGGCCAAACGCATCACCATCACAATGTGCCATCAATAAGTGGTAACAGCGTGTGTTGTGGCCCCCAATACCTCGGCATCGAAAAGTCTAGAAAAAGGTATGCACAGGAAAGTAACAGAGGGTTTTTCTCTGAAACTATTGTTACATAGAGAAGAAATGGGGAAATTATATAAAAAATATTATATTAGATTAGGGAAATTTCTTCTTCGAAATAGATTTATTTTAAATATTATTACTGTATAAAATCTTATAAAAAAAAAAAAAATAAAAAAAAAAACAAAATTTAAAAATTGTTGACAATTTTTTTTCAAATTTCAGTTTCAATTTCTAAAAAATCGGAGAGATAATGTTATATTTTAAATACCTGGATTTCATAAATTTAAAATTCCCCTAAACCTTCTCTTCATCTCTCTCATGTCCTCCCATTTCAATAGGTATCCCTTGACTCCATCACCTGCCACCCCATAACCTAGTCCATACATCGTTCCATACATCTGTTGTTGTCTTTGGTGGTGGCGCATACCCAGAGATCTTTTCGGTTCATTCGTGAGCGGAACGTCCATCAATGTGGCAATACTCCGGCGCTGCCATTGCGAACTCCGACGACGACGACGACGATCATAACTTGAAGTTCAATCGCAATGCCGCGGGCCATTTGCCGAGCCTTAGTGCCAAAGCCAAAGCCCCAAAAGCAGTCAGTCGCCGTCGCAGCTGAAACTCAAAAGCCCAGAAAACCGAAAGAAACGCTGGGGAAGATGGGGCCACGCGAGGTACGAGAGAATCAATCGCCCACGTTTATGAATTGCTGCGGCGCCGAAAACGAGAGACGAGAGACGGCTTTCAGGGGGGTTGGAGGAGGAGAGGGAAACCACCGGCAATGTGCAACATTTTAGCTGTCCACTGGGCCCAGGCTTTTTGTTTTGTTTTTGTTTAAAGCCCAATGTTCCCCGTGTGCCTTGCAACCACAAAACGTCGCCACTTGCGCCTCATAAAATCGACAAAAAACAGAACTAAAAAAAAAAATAAGCACAAAAAATAAAGAAATATAAAGCCGAACCAGAAAGAAAGAATGGAGCAATGGGAAAATAAGGGCTAGGCACACGCGCCATCCCAAAAAGACTTTTCCCTTGGCAAAGCCAGGCACTGGGGGAAAAATGTTATTTGAAATGGTGGACAATTGATTTAAAGAAGAAAAAAATATTTAAATAAAATACGTAAATACAAGACTTTAAGCTAAACTCTTTTCCAGATTTCCAGGACCAAAAAATTAAGCTTTTTCAATATTTAAATAAGCTAAAAATACGACTGAAGGAACTAATAAATATTTAAATAAAATACCTATATATCACACATCACACTAACCTCTATCAAAGACTTTCATAACCTTAAAAATAACCTTTTTTCTTTAATATTAATTAAATTACATGCTTAACATTATATTCCTGCAGTTCCAGCTTAAATAATTCAGTAAAAAATGTTATTCCTTTAATTCTTGCTCAATTAATTCCCTATAAAAATCCTTAACATTTCACATTTTCTCCCTGTGTTCCTTAATTTTTTCCTCTTCCTCATTTTCGGTATTGGAGGAGACTGCACCTCATGCACCTCGTGCACCATGGGGTTAGGCCAAAGCCACAGCCCAAGCCCAGCGCCACCTACGCTTGCCACGGCTTGGCGGCGGCGGCGGCCCTGGAGAGAGATGATGCTGCCATGGATGCTCCATCCCGGTTCCGATTCTTGTGGTGCATGCGACAAATATTTCAACACACACACACCGTCGCCCGTTCTCGCTATTCTAATAGACCGATTTGTCAGGGATCAGATTACATGCCTGCTGACGCCCACATCCGGTGGAGGTCCGTCTCTTGGCCAGATGATAGCTGGAGCTGCCGCCAAGTGTTGAATGAATGTTAGAGCTTGAGACTGTGAATGAACATATTTCACGAAAAGCTTAGGGAAATGCCGCAGCGGGGGTGTTTTAGAAAAAAAAAATGGTTGAGAAAATTTCATTACAAAAAGTGCTTCAGGGAAGGGATAGTAGAGTTTCAGAGATCTTGGTTTTGGAAAGGTGAAAAATGAGCAAGATTTTTGGGGGAAAACTGGAAAGTGGGAAGAGTAAAGGAGCTACCAAGACCTTAAAATTATGGGAAAATTTTCCCTAATAATATTTTAGCATTTAAAATGTTTGAACAATCATCCTAGAAATCTTTTCAAACACTTTTTTGTTCTCAATTTATTTTCTTCGTCTTCTAGAATATTTGTCTCTTAAAAAAGGACTCTAAATCTATCCCCATTCTAGCATAGTCACTTAGTTTGTTCCCCTGTATTATCGCAATCCCTTAAGGCATCTCTACCCTATACTTCCCCTCTCATCTTCAAGGCTACCTCATGACTGACCACCTCCCTTGGCGCATTGTTTATGGTTAATCTTTATCAATTTAAAGAAATATCTTTGTTTCGACATTTGCACATAAACAGCGTTAAGAAAAAAGGTTATGATTTTGAAGCCAAAACCGCTGCTGACCGACCAATCCAATTCCCATCGCCATACCAAACCCTTATCCCGCGTCCAGAGTGGCGTCTCTCCAACGGAAGCAAAACCACAGGGGGTGGGCGTGGTGGCGGCATCGTCGTCGTCGTCTGGATTTTGCCCCTCTGAGAGACACCTTCATATATTTTTTTTCGATCCCCTGAGCTGACAACAAGAAGCACCAAAAAAATCACAATTTTAATGAGAATATATTTTTTGGTTAAGCGGCCTTAACATTGTTCTGTGTGCCAAAAAGCCAAGGAGGAACGGAAATAATATTCCTTGAATTATGAAAAGTAGGAGGTGGATCCGAAACCCAAAAGGCCCCAAGAAAATGTCGTTCACACAGCGTGAAATGTTTTTTGAAAATGCCATCACCAAAGAAGAGGTACCGGAGAACTCCCCCCTGCTGTTGGGGTGATGACTACTACCAGGCGACTACTACTACCACAGTGGCTACCCGTAAAAAAAAAAATGATAAAAAATAAATAAATAAAAAATAAGAATCTGAAGAATATGACTGGGAATCGGACCGAACAGAGGTCCCCAAAACTCAGTCAGCATTTATATGGTCATCAATAAAAATAAATCAAAAAGCGCATTTTTAGAAACCTTTTAAAATTATAAAAAGGTTAAAATAAAACAGGGAAATGACTTGAAATTAAAAGAAATAAGAACTTTGGGTCAACGAAGCTCTAAATACTCTTGTAAAGCGATTAAAAATCAGAAAATAGCATATTTACAAAGTTCTAGGTACTAGAAAAATATTACAAAAAAAAAGTTGTGTTTATATTTTTCATTAAAATGTCACCTATTTTCCACGAAGCTAAAAATACGCTTGTAAACTATAAACTATATATTTTATATCACAAAATCTCTACAGATCCTAAACCTCTTAAAAAAAAAAAAACACTACAAAATGGCAAGCTCACGAGACTTCTGTTTCAAACCAAAAGCCTCCGAAATCCAAGGCAAAATCTTGGCTGATGAAAATTAACCAGAGAAAAGCCACCAAGACAAACCTCAGTCACACTTTAGTTTCAAGAGCTGAAATACCAAAATTCCTTGGGAGCTGAGGCTTCACCTCAGGCTTGTTATTGTAAATCCTTGGGGCGTTTTGCAGAAAGCAAACATCGCTACCGGATTATCTGAGGAGTATGAGTATGAGGAGTTATAATGCCAACTGTGACGGCTGTGGCTGTTTCTGACCAGTATTTGTTTTTTTTTTTCCTCCGATTCGATCCGATCCAAGGAGATCATCGTCACCACTCTTGGCACTCTCGGGGCGTCTTGTTAACATATCAACATCATGTCGCACTCTCGTTTGTTCAGTTTCCCTTTCATTTCACCCCCTGTGTCTGGTCGGAGATATATATAGAAGTACATATACAACCCTCCTGCCCGTCGCATCACGTTGCCTTTTTTACGATTATTATTATTTTTACCGCTGCGGCGGCGGCGGCGCCTTCTCTGAATACGGTTTTGGTTTCTTTTCTTTATATTTTTTATGCATGTATTTTGCACCTCCTTTTTATTTATTTCGCTTATGGCTTTGCGGCTAATTGGGAATTATTTTTATGCATGAATTGTGTGAAGAAATTGGTAATCATTTGTTCAGCATAAGCCATGACAGCGGCGACAGCGGCCTGCTGCTGAGTTTACCGTCTGTCTCGAGGAGAGGAAAGTCCCGATGAGGATGAGTTGAAGCGCCATCTAAGGAGGGATTTGAGCGGATTTCAAGCGAGTGTTAGGGGCAGCTGTCTTTCGGGTATATCTTCTGATATCTGTGCATTCGAATGTCAGCCTGAGAGAACTTGGCTGTCATTTGGAGATTCTTAATTAAGAGGCTTCGTGGAATAAGTGTCCCAAGTGGCTCCCTTTGAGGAGGTAAGAAGCTATTGGAGAAAATGTCCTAAGTGGCTCCCTCTACAGAGGAAAGATCTTCTTGATTTGGGGGATACTTTTAGTAGGTTAAATGTCCCAAGTGGTTTCGCCTGAAAGATGATACTGATCGCAATATATTAGTATTATTATCATTATTATGATTTGGAAATATTATTTCTGTATTTAGATTTTCCTAAAAGTCCTACTACATTTAAAAAAATAAATTCAAAAAATCCCCAATCTTTTCCTAGATATTACCCACCTCTATTTTCCCTATCAACACCTCTCTCAAGGTGAGTAATATCCATTTCCGCAACACATCAACCGCAGATCTCGTTTCACACATCATTACAAAACGTAAGGGGGCTCAACCGCAGGGTCTCCTCAGAAGATGACAAACGCCGGAACTACGATTTGTTTGAGTTTCAATAAGCTTGGACACGTGAACTCTTGGGAAAAAATATATATTTCGCATTAGCGACAGAGCAAACTACAAAACTAACAAACTATGACGGTACAGCAGGGGGTAATGATGACAATGAAAAGGTGTCAAAGTCGGGCCTTTGACCAAATGCGTGGGATTCTTCTTCAGATGCATGGGAAACTCGAAGCCAAAACTGCAGCCATTTGAGCCATTAAAAGACAAATGGAGCTGGGATTCAGAGCCAAAGCAAAACTCTGTCTTGAAAACAACAAAAAGCAAAGCTCAAAAGACAAATGAGGCGGTGGCTTAAGGCACTCTCACACAATGTGTGTGTGTTGACACGCTTTTCGCCGACGAGTGCGAGTGCGAGTGCGAGTATTTCACAGATAAAAAGATACAGGTACTGGTTGCCGATACAGATGCAACGACAATTTGTCACCAAACCCGACAAATAGCCGATGTACGTGAGCGCGCCGATCGTACGTGAACTGGGTGACAGAATCTTCCAATCTCGAAAGAAAGAAATGCGATTATGCAACCCCAAACATTTGTCTAGGAATTTCCATCGATTTGTTGTGACCACCAGGAATAAAAAGGAAAACAAAAAAAAAAAATCTGAGACGGGAGACCCGAGCCTGATATCAATCTTGATCTTGATTTCAGTTCGGCGCCTCTTTGATGGAAGCGGCCAAACAAATTCCTCTCTCTCTGTGGAGCTTTGGCTACACGACACCCCATGCCGGTATGGTATCTCCCTCCGACCTCAATGTGCGCTGAGTTGTGTAAACAAGCTGACTCCAAACATACTCGGCATCATCAATTTCCAGAGCAGATCAGCCAAGACGGGGGATTGGACTCGGAGTCGGAGTCGGGGACGAGGAGGACGGGGTCTTATTGAAATTATCATAGCAGAGCATCTGAGTTATGCCCTATGCCGCCTCATCGTCGTCTGCGTCCTCGTCCTCGTCCTCGTCGTTGTCGTCGTTGCCGTCTTCTTCGTCGTCTTTGCAGTTCGCAGTTGTCGTTGTCCTGCCGATAATCAGACGCGCTTGGTGGCTCCGATTCTGAGACGTGACACTGGGAGAAAAACTCTATCAAATTTGTATGAACATTCATTAAAGGATAATCCTTGAAGGGAAGTATGAACATTCCTTATAGACTAATCCTTTGAGAAAAGCAGTTAAAATTGTAAATCTCAGGGAAGTCAAGGCTGGAGAATGTAGTTCCATTTAATGGTTTAATTTTCAAGTTACAATAAATAATAGAATTTTATAAAATAGAGGGTCTCCCAATAGATAAATTGGGTCCCTTGTCGCACAAGGATCAAATAAACAAATAAATATATTTTAGAAACATTTTAGATTCGTGCTTAGTATGAATAATAAGGCTTAGACCTCCCCCCTAACAGTTCAAAAGAAAAATAAAATAATTTGACGTATTGGTAAAAGTTCAAAAACGTTCATGGTTATTCAAAATAATATAAAAAAAAATTGTAAATTGAAATTAAATTCAATAACTGAAAACCCCTTGTCAAAACCCAAAAATTATGACATTGAGTCTCTATATACTAATTTTAAACCCCATTTTCTCCCTGTGAACCTTCTCTACTTCTCCAGATTCCACCAAACGACTCCTGCGACTCTGGAGCGTCTCTCCACATGCACTCGCAGTTGGAATATTTCAAGCGAAATCTGGCCAAATGCGCGGTATCGATTGACTTCGGCGGTGACTTGGTCTGGATCTGAATCTGGATCTCTTTTGCATATTGGCCCGGGCTGCTCTGGCTGCTGCGTTTGCGGCCTTTCAACAAATTGACTCGACGATAATTGAAACTGACATGTGACTAATCTGCACCGAAGACTGCTCAGCTCAGCTCAGCCCCGACGGCTGCTGCTCCTTCCAGAAAAAAAAAACTGGTTGTCGCTTTTGGCCTTCTTTTAAAAGGTGTCTTTTTTTTAGTTTTTTTGCTGGTTGACAATCGAGGCACTGTACTTTGCGACCATAAATTTTCCAACTGTTTCTCCGGCTACTTTGTTGGACACAAAATTTTCGATTCCATTCGATTGCCTAACATGCGGGCTGGATATTTATTTCCACACACACACTACGCCTGAGATCGAGTGTGTGGCGTGTGTGCATGTGGGTGGCTTGGCGTGGCTCAGCGGCGCGTTATAGAAAATGTTACTTTTTGATTATTATTTATGCGACATGATGAAGCGGACGCCTCGCTAGCTTCCAGCTCCAGTCTCGACTTCCCCATTTCCAGTCGCCGAGCGATGGCCGGAGCGTGAAAACAACAATATGGATGTGTGGTGTAGAGTGTGTGTGTGTCTGTGTGTGGGAAGGCACACATCTCAGATAGATAGATGGATCGTTAGATGGATGGTGAAAGTGTCACCTCCAGATGGATCTTCTCCAACGAGTGAGGGAAGTGGGGGATGATGATGTAAGGCTCTAAAGTTAACTTAGGTGATCGAGAGGGGTTATATTTTAGGTTTTTATTATTATATTCTCTAAAATTGTGGTGTCAAAATTAAAGAAAATATTTCTAAATTTAATAATTAAGAAAAGGAATCACTAGAAATTCCTGAGAAGCATCGTTATAAACCAGCAGCTTACCTAACAATAATTTTTATTAATAAAAATAAATGATTACCCTCAACCCATTTTCCTAGCCTCTAATTACTCATTCCTGCTTCCCCCTTAATCATCATTAATCAGCAAAATTTTGGTGAATATTTAGGCAATCTGCAATTTGTGGGAATGTCCACAGTTTTTTCTTCTAAATTTTTGTTGTATTTTTTGGCAACACCCACCAAAAGAAAGGCTCTTATCTGGCCGCTATTTTTTTATAAGCCCCTTCTGCTGCTGCCTCACTACAATTTAATGGGAATCTAAATGGTCTTTTTCGTCATTTGCCGTTCGAGTGTTGGCCATAAAGTAATTTCGTTATGGCCAGGGAAATAATAATCATGCGAAAAAAAGAAGAACGAACCGAATCGTAATACAATACCAGTAGTTTTTCCCTGAAAGGTTTATGGCCCAGAGGTACTGAGAAATTTAGATTTTGTTAGATCTTTGCGGCGATAAGACTTATCACGATACTTTATCGAAAAGCGTTCGATAACACGTCATTTTTCAGGGCAGCTGGCACACTTAGCGAATCGAAGAGGAATCGTATCCAATCTCTGACCGATAATGGGGCTTTAATTAGTTGTCGCTAATTGCCAAAGAAATGGAATGCAGGTCACAAAAATTAAAAAAAAAAAACTTATAAGATACGATACATTGGTTGGGCCAAGGGGCGCTGAGTTGGGGTAGGTGAATATGTTTGAGGTATTTTTTCAGGTTGATTCCCCTCATGAGAATTAGCCTTAACTTTTATATAGATTTGATAGCATCGATCGCCATAAATTTGTGGAGACAAATTTTTAAAAATACTTGTGGCAGGCATTTATTTAAAGGGGAATACCCTGAAAACAGAATGAGTTGCCATGAATCAGTAGAGATTTTTGGGAATTAAACGAAGGTAAAGATTATATTAGGATACAAAAAATAGAGACTCGATTTCGTCAGAAAAATATGCAAAGCAAAGCCTTAAGTACTGGCGGCTCACTGCTCCCATACTTGGGAATTTTAGGACAACATTTTATGTTCTGTGATCATAAAATGTCAAATAGCCAAAGCTAAGTAACTCACAAAATATTTTTTAATTTTGTTTTAATTACTAGAAAATTTGAAAATAATTAAATTTTAATTTCTTAATTTGGTTATTATTCTTTGAAGTTTTTATTAAAATTTTGTTGTATAAATTATTGTATAAATTATTGTATAAATTATTGTATAAATTATTGTATAAATTATTGTA